>LUGF01040919.1:14975-33874 GCA_001625245.1 Calycopis cecrops | reverse complement strand
GTCGCATTTTGTGCGGTCATTGGATGGTGTGATATATAAAACACTAGCAGACATAGGTACGCTTGGGTGTGAATTATCTTTATCATGCAATGTTGCGTAAAAGAATATTATTGTTTTCCGACAAAAACAAAAACTAATCGACAAATTCGGTTTAAATTTTGATACCTAGATTACAATAATGTCACTCCTAAATAGTAAGTAGTATTAATATAATATTTAGATTCCTGTTGGGATTTGGTCCCCATGATTGGATGGGATCAGTACTTCCGAAGATTATCAGAAACAACCGAAACCGTGTCGAATAAAATTGAAAAGGAGCAAATGACTTTCCGTATGATGATCGACAAACCGAGTAATACGGTACGATGGTGGCAGATAATCATATCATGAAGATTCCGGCGCGTTTATTGTAAAAAATCTCGATAAATATTACTAAAAAACATGTTTTCTTGTGAAAAAAATTAGGTGGTATTTGTTGAGACCCCTCTCCCCAAAGTAGATTAGGTATGGTTTGGCTCGACCATCTTCCCCAAAAATGCCTAACGTATTTAATGCACAATCCCTTATTTGTGGACTGTTAGGTACACCACGTTAACCTACCTATTTACAGTGTTAAATAGGTACTGTTTTTATGTTACAGGAGGGCAAACGAGCAGTCGGAGCCCTTTTCACGACTGCCAACGCCCATAGACATCCGCGTACAGGCTATACAGATGCGCTGTCCTCCTTTCTCCTCCCACCTCCATGGGACTGTAAGGTACCTACTTGTACGAAATAATATATATTTTTTGTACTATTTCCACATTTCATTAATTTTAATTACACTAATAACGACTGGTTTCAGTAACTTGATGGTGAATTATCGAAACCGGTTGTAATTAATATAATTTAAATTAATGAAAAGTGGAAATAGTATCTACCTATATAAAATTATATTATTTTATACAAGTTATAATCTATCAACTATACAGAGTTATTTTTTGGTAACCGGCCAAATTTTCAGATTTGGTTCAGGATCAATAATAATAGTTAATGGAAATACATTCGATTTCTGAAATAAAAAAGAATAAAAAAATAATTAGTTAAAATTACTTTGTCCCATGTTATAAACATTTGTTGGTCACCACGTGGCATATGGCTTGCAAGTGTCGATCGGCTGGCGTCACTGACCTTGAAGTCGATATATTTCGCGTTCATACGCGAAATATATCGACTTTTTACACGACCGCTTTATTTTTAAGGACCATTTCAAATCGATTTTTATTTATCAAATATTACAATTATACGATAAAATTTAAAACACACCCTTGGAATGATCTTTACTTCCTTGTTTTAAAATTTGGCCGGTGACCAAAAAATAAATATGTTACTGTTAGGACTTTGGAGAATATTCCTACATATAATTTTAGATTCTAAAATTTCCTTCGCCAATATCATTTAAACCAGTCATTAGGAACTGATTACGCAGGCCTGAGTTCTGAGTTGGCAAGAATCCGGTCCCCGCACGAGGCATTGTGCGGTGCGGCATTTACATGACCTAGAAGTGTTATTTCAGGTCTCCATTATCATCCACGTGGCGACGACACTTAACTTTAATGAACCATTGAATGGGCAATGAATACAAACGTCCGATACAGGACGCGTCCTGAATTTTAGTCAACGACTAAAAAGTCAGGCAGGCGAGCGACTCAACTATTTAAACTGAATTGCATCGTAAAATAAAATGTACCTATTCAAGAACTGTACTGAACTGTTTCTCTGCATTCCGTGAATACATTAAATACAAACACAACAAAATATACCAAAGTTACAAGATAAATTGTAGTGTTATAATCGGACTACGGTGAAGTCATATGAAGGCTTGTCATTTGACCGGTAGGTAGTAGTAGTTTCATCTAGAGGAAAGAAGAAAAATTGTATGAAAAAAATTAACAATATTTTAAGTCGTAGAACGTACAAAGTTTATTATAATGTTCGCCATCAATTGCTATTCTAGAACTATTTTGAGCTAATTGTTTTTTTACTGTTTTATTATGGTAGAGCTCCTTCTAAATCTATATCTGTAGGTACATAATATCATAAAAATAAGTCACCCGGCCGCGTCTTTCTATCTGTTTGAACGCGATAAACTCGAAAACTACGGCACGGATCTTTATACGGTTTTCAACAGTAGAAATAGTTCTAAGAACTCGCCAATTGAAAAGTTTCCACACAAACATCGCCTAAACTAGCAAAGGTAATGTACTAGCGAATTCCAAATCGAATCTAAAAATACTACAAAAAGATCTGCTATAGCAAATCTCTATCTCTTACGGTTGAGTTACAATAACCACTTTTAATTTTTAATTTTTTAATTAAGAAATTACGTTATTTTCATAGCTATTTTCTTTAACTAATTATTAATCCTTATCCAAATGAATATAATAGTTAGTTTAGGCATTTAATGCCGATTAAAATTGCTCTGTACAAAATCAAAATCAAAATCAAAATCAAAATATTTTTATTCAAAATAGAATTTGAAAAATTGCTTTTTGAACGTCAAAAATTTACATCTACCACCGGTTCAACCCTAGCCCTGTCCTGAGAAGAACCGGCGAAACAAACTCAGCGGGCCTCATTCATTTCTTCATTATACATTCTTCATTTATATACATTAAAAAATATAATTTACATTTATTTTTGTATAGAAGTAGCCTGGGAGGAGGGTACTATTCCCAAGGTGTGGTATCGGTAATAAAATCTATTACTTTGTATTTTGTAATATCCCTTACCACACAAGCGTTCCTTAACTACTTTTTTAAATTTGTTGATTGAGAGTTTTTGAATGCTTTCAACAATACCTATATCAAGAGTTAAATAGTTTTTGAGACATCGGCGTTAGTATTTAACAGTGAAACATTTATAAGCTCGGCAAGCTAGCATGCTTTCCTTGAGATGCCTATAATATTTGAGGAGTTCCTTCAATTTCACCAGGATCCCATGATCAGATCGTGACCGCATGGTTATGCGAGGCGAATCGCGGAAGTGTGCAACCCTACTGTCGGTTGGGTTCTATTCTGTCCTTCAAGTGAGCACGCTTTGCTCCCGGACAATGGGACTACCTGCATACCACTATACCTACATTAAAAAACAACCTGAAGAATTGAGAACCTCCTTCATTTTTGAAGTCCAAAATCTACGACGGCTAAGCTGCGGGCGGAAGCTAGTATAAAAAATTTAAGATTGTAACGGTGTAAAATTCACTGTAAATAATATATTGCTAAGTATTAGTTTTATCCAGGCCTTTGGAATGGTTTGTTACAAAATATGTAATAATAATTGCTATTCGTTTTTATCCAGGCATTTGGTAATAATGCCTTAAAAATGGTTTTGGTTAACTTCGCGATCTGTCGAGCACGTTCGCGAATACTTACTCTAAGTGGTCTACGCGAAAAGATAGCCTAGAAGATCGGTCTTTTCTCTTGCGTCTTGGACCAGCGAGTCATCATATCTGTGCAAGGAAGGGAAGGATGGCGGAACTAAATTTCTTTAGACGGTCTTGCCAAGCGACCAGATTGCGTGAATTCACGAAAAAAGGCGGACTGTTCTCATGGCAATTCTGCTGATAAGTGCCGAATTGGGTCGGCACGACTGGAGAGGTACCTCTGGCTTACACGGGACCGGCGTGAAGTGACAGCTACGCTGTCGCATTTCGTGCGATGTGTAAGTAGCCGGTGGCCCATGGAGGTGGGAAGTAGAAGGAGAACAGCGCATCTGTATAGTCTAACAATATTAACAATAGAAAATAAATAAATTCTTTATTTTCTCTTAATATAGGAAGAACAAAGATAACTTAATTACGATAAGATTTGCATAACATTTTTGTAATACACTTATCCTTGTAAGATATGCGATATAATTGCGTATAATTGAGAGAAAACAAATGGTAAAGATAGGAAACTATATTAGTGATGACCTGGAAGTTACGCATGGCGGTGTACTTGGCCCAACGTTATTTCTCGTTTACATAAAGGATAGTATTTAAACGAGTGACTGTAAATTAAAATTTGAGGTATCAAAAATAATAAAATAAGCGTACAGAATTACTAAGTGAGCGACTGACTGCGAGCGACGAGAAATCAATAAAACAGCAACTTACAAACATCAATTTGAGGAGCTTAAAATACAAAATGAGAAACTTCATAATATTTGAGCGACCTAATAATTGTTTGAGTGACAAAATTACGTCCTGCATTTTTTTTTAAATTTGGTAAACTATTTATATAATATACTGAGCTGCATTTTATCTTAAATGAAGTGTTTTGAATATTAAAACGTATTTGAAAAATGCTTTATTGAGCTGTGTACTGTGAGCACACATTTTTTTTTAATTTGCTTATGAAAAAGTATTTGAGCAGTGTTTTGTGAGCACACATTTTTTTTTAAATTTGATTATGAAAAAACTATTTGAATAATAATAATAAATGCTGCTGGACCGGTTCAGTCGAGGGTGTTCTTGGTGGATATAACCGTTCCATACGATGAAAATTTCTTCTCCTTCCTCCACGGGCCACCGGCTACTTAGACACTGCACGAAACGCGCCAGCACAGCTGTCACTTCACGCCGGTCTCGTATACGCGAGAGGTACTTCCTCGGTCGTGCCGGACAATTCGGCTATTGTAAGACACTAGCTTGGGAAAATGTTTCATTCCCATGGGAAAACGGGTAAACTTCTAAACAGCTTGAACGATTGGGTTGAAATTTTATATGGGTATTTCGATGGTTACCTGGACGGTATAAAATACAATTGGATCCGGTAGGTGGCGCTGTTGTCGGAATGTCAACTTCTAAACGGCTTGACCGATTGGGTTGAAATTTCATATGGATATTTCGAAGGTTATCTGGATGGTTAAAAAATACAATTGGATCCGGTAGGTGGCACTGTTGTCGGAATGTCAACTTCTAAATGGCTTGACCGATTGGGTTGAAATTTTATATTTTTTTTTCATCATCAATCTTCTTCATCAACTTTTTATAAAAATCAACATAACAGAATTGATTATATTGAAATCAGTTTGTTACACTTTATACCATTGTGTAAAAATATGTATACAAATAATAAAACTGTAGAAGACGACATTCTGTCTGTGTCTTGTGTGGCTTTCACAAAAAAACTAGGTGCTGGACGGATTTTGATGAAACTTTTTTGTTATATAGGTCCTCGGTAACATAATGGCTATAAGTTATCTATATATAAATAAATAAATGAATATCTGTGGACTTGTGTTACGGGTACTAGACAACGGAATGTATTTAATATTTTAATATGCTTTATAAATTTAAGAAATTTTATATATTTAAGATTTTTATTATAGAAATACATATTATAATACATAGATAAACATCCATCCAATCCATCCATCCAAGATCCAGGCGGGATTCGAACCCGCGACCCCCGACGCTACATGCTCCGCTTATCCGAGCCCTGTATATAATATATAGCTTGTGTCGTATACACCTAATACCTTTTAACTGCAGCTTGGTCGACATATGCCTTACCAAATAAAAGTATCTCCCACTAGTAAAAGTTTTATGGATTTTTTGTAATCGACGATATTTTTTTTCTGAAATCTCTAAATATTTGGTTATTTTCATGCCATTGCATTGGTCCAGATTTAATCTTTTTCAAGTTATTCTTCTTCAGTCTTTTTTTTCATCATCATCATCATCATCTCAGCCACAGGACGTCCACTGCTGAACATAGGCCTCCCCATAGATTTCCAAATCGACCGATCAGACGCAACCTGCATCCATCGGCTTCCCGCAGCCTTCCTCAGGTCGTCTGACCATCTAGTGGACGCCCTATGCTGCGCTTTCCGTGACGTGGTCTCCACTCCAGAACCTTTCTGTCCCAACAGCCATCGGTTCTTCGTGCTATGTGCCCCGCCCACTGCCACTTCAACTTGCTAATCCGTTGGACGATATCGTCGACTTTAGTTCGTCTGCGGATCTCCTCATTTCTGATTCGATCACGCAGCGAAATGCCGAGCATCGCCCTCTCCATAGCTCGTTGAGCGACCTTGAGCTTTCTTATGAGGCCCTTAGTTAAGGACCACGTCTCTGTACCGTATGTCATCACTGGCAACACACATTGGTTATAGACCTTTGAGTTTAAGCACTGAGGTATTTTGAACGAGAATACGCTGCGTAGTTTCCCGAACGCTGCCCAGCCGAGTTGGATTCGTCGATTAACCTCTTTCTCAAAGTTGGAGCTACCTAGCCGGACTACATGTTCAAAGTAGATATATTCGTCAACAACTTCGAGAACGGAGTTCCCAACAGAGATTTCGGTGGGTACAACATGGACATTAGCCATGATTTTTGTCTTGTCCGTGTTCATTTTAAGACCCACTTTTTGAGAAACTTCGTTGAGGTTAGAGAGCATTATACCTAGGTCTTCTATTGTCTCCGCCAGGACCACAATATCGTCGGCAAATCAAAGGTGAGTGATGTACTCGCCATTAATATTGATGCCTAGCCTTTTCCATTCCAGGAGCTTGAAGGCGTCTTCCAAGGCAGTAGTGAATAGTTTCGGGGATATTACATCGCCCTGTCTCACACTTCTCTACAATGGAATCGCCCTCGTGCGCTGGTCATGTACTCGGACCGACATTGTGGCGTTTTCATACAAACACTTCAACACCTCAATATACCTGTAGTCAATGCGGCAACGCTGGAGAGACCTTAGGACCGTCCATGTTTCGATCGAATTTGACGATTTGTGATGATCCTTGAAAACAGCTTATAAACATGTCTCAGAAGCGTGATGGGCCTATAGTTCATCAATAAGGTACATATCGCCTTTTTTGAAGAAAAGTACCACCTCGCTGCTGTTCCATGTTTCTAGTATTTTTCCCTCGAGCAGGACAAGATTGAAGAGCTTATGAAGGACTTTTAGTATCGGCGTTGCGCCCGCTTTCAAAAGCTCTGGTGTAATTCCATCTTCGCCTGGTGCCTTGTTGTTTTTTTAGCTGTTTTAGGGCCATTCTGATCTCGTACAGGCTGATGTCCGGGATATCTTCGGTATAGTGTCGCGTAAGTTTTGACCGTGGATCGTTGGTCATGCTGGTTACGAGTAAAGCTACCGAGGTATATAACTGTCCATAGAACCTCTCTATCTCCCCTAACAGCTCTGACTTCGTCGACACCACATTGCCTTCTCTCGTCTTCAGCTTCGTCAACTGGCTTTGCCCAATAGACATGTTTTGCAAAGACTTTGGTGCCCCTGTTCCGCTCTATCGTTTCCTTAACCTTTTCAGTGGTATAGTATCGAATATCGCGACGCCGGGACTTTAAAATTTCTCAAAAGACTCAGCTTCGACGGAGGTTTTAAGAGACATGTCGCGTCGTCTTGTCATAAGGTTCCGGGTATGATCCGAGAGTTTTTGAGGTCTATTTTTGCGGCCAGGTTTGAAAAACTTTTTCCCAACCGCTTGGACAGCTTCTATCAGTCCGTTATTTATTTCGTCCACCGAAACGCAGCTTTCCAGGCAATCGAAGCGGTTTTAAAGTTCGAGTTGAAAGCTCTCGGGGTTTTGAATATGGGCATGTGTAGGTCGGAGCGTAGACTTCACCAGTCGAGATCTCTCGGTCTTTATATCAATATTCAACGTGCCTCTCACCATTCTGTGATCACTACCGGTTTTCACCCTGGTGATCACCGACACATCGTTGAATATTTGTCTCTTGGTGGACATGATGAAGTCGATCTCATTTTTTGTGGAGCCATCGGGACTTATCCAGGTCCAATTCCTTTGTGGTGGCTTCTGGAAGAAAGAGTTCATCGAAAAGAGTTCCTATTTCTCCAGAAAGTCTGCCAACCTTTGTCCGCGTTCGTTCCGTTGCCCATATCCAAATTGCCCTACTCTCAAGTCATCATCACCTCTCTTGCCCAGCTTTGCGTTAAATCCCCCATAACCATTGTGTAGTGTGATTTAGAGGTATGTATGGCTCAACTGATATCCTCATACATAACTTCCACCTCATCATCTGAGTGTGCCGAGGTCGGAGCATATACCTGTATCACCTTCAGCGAATTTCTTTTAGATATTCTGAGTATAAGGTATGCTACCCTGTTCGACACACTGTCGATGGTCACGATGTTATTTAGGAGGGATTTGTGGACAATGAACCCGACACCACCTTGGGACAATTGGTCGCCCTCCCGGTAGTAAAACAAATTGCCGGATTTGAGTATTATCGTGTCCTCGCCCTCTCTTCGGACCTCAGATAATCCCATAATACTCCAGCGCAATTTGTTCATTTCTTCTTCCAGCTCTATTAACTTCTCGTTAGTCCTCAAAGTGCGTACGTTGTGGGTGGTAGCCGGATCGCCTCCGGGGATTCTTAGAACCCCCACCCCGCCGTTACCATGACTGCTACCGTAGTCAGGAATAGCAGGGCTACCGGAGACTGGGGGCCTTGGCTTTGGACTAAAAATCAAAAGGGTGGAATTTGCCATACTCTGCACGCTTGGCAGGCGGGTTGGCGAGCGCAGTGCAAAGAGACTTAAGCTAAGAGGAACGCTGCTGCCCATTCCCCAGTTTTCATCCTTTAGTCGCCTCGTACGACACCCACAGGAAGAGTTGGAGTGGTGACAATTGTATTCTCTTCGCCGTCACCAGGCGGCTGGTCTTTTTTTCAAATGAAGCTAATTGTCTGTTTTATAAATTAAGTAAACCAATTTGGTACCTAAGTGTCAGTTAGTAATTTAAAAATCAATTCGTTTTAACTAAAATAGAGCTGAAAATTCAAGACTGCTAACTTCAAACACCTGTGGCGAAAAAAAATGTACGCAACCTCACGTTTAAAAAACTTGCTTGGATTCTACAAATTCTAAAATTAAATTAGTATGTTAAATTACTAGATTGGTTTTTATTGGTTTTTTTTGCTGTAAGGATGTCAAATGGGGTAAATTTAAATTTTTACTAGACTGATAAGTTTACGATTTTTGATGATGTAAATCAAAATCAATTTTTTTTATTGCAAGTAGGCTAATCTAGCAATTTTACAATGTCATAAAATTATAAAATCATTTAAATAGTTCAAGCAAATATTACAAAAAATGCTCAAGTCAATAAAATGTCGTTAGCCTACATGAATTCGGTGAACAAGTTTTCTTTTCTGTTGTTAATGCTAAGCTATCCGACACAAATAGAAAAGACGACTTGGTGCTTCAATCTTTTGTCCTGTATTGAATGTAAATAAAACCCCATAAAATATTGATAATCATCTTTTATGTACAAATAAATTACAAGCTGTGTTCAAATTGCCGGTCACCAGCGGCTATGCATGCTGTACACCTATTGATAAATGATCGCTTTAGTCGTCGTGCGTAGCCGTGCCTGTTTATTTTTGCCGCCGCTTCATTTATTCTTCTTCGAAGATCTTCAGTATTGGTTATTGGGGTTGCGTACACAATGTCCTTCAAGCATCCCCAGTAAAAAAACCAAGAGGGTTAAGATCTGGTGATCTTGGTGGCCACAAAATAGAGCCTAGGCGTCCGATCCATCGTTCTGCATATTCTTCGTTCAAATGTCGTCGGACAGTCGTTGCAAAATGAGCCGGGCATCCGTCGTTTTGTAGCCACATGTTTCGGCGTGAATTTCGGCGTTCATTAGAATGAAATATCTTCTATAAGGTCTTCCAAATGGTTTTGTAAAAAATCCAAATAAATTTCTCCATTCAATTTTCTAGGTAGCTCGTATGGCCCGATCACTTGCCCGTTGATTATTTCCGTCCATAAATTGATTTTGAATTGAGATTGCGATCTGTCCTCTTTCATGATATGTGTTCCCTCGTTGGCGCCGCCTACGCCATGTCCAGGAAGTCTTCCTTCGCATAAACTCAGATGGACTCTGGTGAAAACCCCATAGTGTGGGTGACGTAAGTCCGGGTACCTATAGCAATAATAAAACGTTTTTTTAATACAAACTATGTATGCATGTATGTCTTAAGACATGTTTCAATTCACCACATTAAATTACTTTTTGCAATAATAATAAAGTAAAATTAGATAAAGATAAAACCTCACCTTTCACAGTAGAGCGCTGCGGCAGCGTTGGCGTTGCCACTAGATTCCCCGTAAATAAAATGCATGTTTGCGCATTCGCGGGGCGAATAAATATGTCTAGGCATATATTTTTTTTCAGTAGTGCGTAATAATGTTTCAAATTAAGTGACTCTCATTCTATTTTCTTTACGTTAAATAAGTCTCTTATGCTGTCTATTGTACGTGGGCTCATGTAATCTATTCTTTCGATCCGAACCCCCAAAAACCGGTTCAGCATCATAATAACCGTTCTAGTAATTAAACATAATAGTATTATACCATTTTAGAATCTGTAGAATCCAAGCAAGTTTTTAAACTTTTAAGCACATGCATTTTTTTTTCACCACAGGTGTTTAAAGTGAGCAGTCTTGAATTTTCAGCGCTATTTTAGTTGAAACGAATCGATTTTTAAATTACTAACTGACACTTAGGTACCAAATTGGTGTACTTAATTTATAAAACAGATAATGAGCTTCATTTTAAAAAAGAAAAAGACTAAATCTGGACCAATAGCATGAAAATAACCAAATATTTAGAGAGATTTCAGAAAAAAAAAATAAAAATCGGCGATTACAAAAAATCCATGGCACTTTTATTAGTGAAAGATACTTTTATTTGGTAGGCATATGTCCACCAAGCTGTTGATAAAGGGTTAATCAATAACTGCTGGACACCGTGTGTGTGTATAAATATATATATATATATATATAATGCTACAGTCGGTGTCTCGATCTAAAATACACTATTGTAGGGCAAAGTACCTAACGGATTGACAATTCGGCCACATAACATTACACGTATGGTACGTCCATGTACCATGACAACATATTTTGACAAGACAACAGTTAAATATTTTTACAAAAATGAAAATGATATACTCTTTATTGAGCACATTACAAAAAAAATGACAATACAATGACAATAAATTTAAAAACATTAAAATTAGATCTGTAATAAATAATTTTCGTATATTTATGTACCTGTGTGACAGTGTTAAATTACACCATACTTAGTAAACAGTGGGGGAAATTCGCTTTCGCGATTTTTCTATACCTACAGAGATCGTGACATTTCACTTTTGATCCGCGGAGCGAACCGATGACAACAATGGGTACTAATTAAGCAGACTGTTTTTTAATGTCATAATTTGCATTTGAAAATGTAGGTTGCCTTCTAAATTACTAAGCTCAGCCACAATCAACAGGTGACAGAATAATTTGTATTTTTTTTAAGTTTTCGGTGGCCTACATGGTTCATTTCTTAGATCGAAATTATCAGAACAGAAGTGGGCAAAACCATAGCGCGTGCCGGGTGCAATCATTAGTAGTGTGCGCTACATAAACGTCGTTGTCGTTACCTGTCACTTCTGCCGCTTTGCTGTCACGACGGTAGGTACTCAACTCGTACTCCATAATTACTAGAATTTTGAATGTATCCGTGATGACGAAAACGAACAAATGCGATGTGAACCATGTTAATCACTAAATAAATGACCAATAAATTATCAAAATGAATACCATATTTTTAAAATAAAATTATTTGAAATTCAAATTGGCTACTTGAAATTTTTTCGCCAAAAAAGTTTCAAATAGCCAAGTAGGTACGTCAGCGGCAATTTCATAGAAAAAACCCCCTTATAAAAATATATCTTAAAAACTATATTTCATGTAATGTCATTATATGAATTCATAATTATATATAAATTCATAATTTATGAGCATGCCCTATTTGTAATTTTTAAAACACAATACCATTACAATGTGGAAAAATACACACAAACAAATTTTATAATTATATGTTATTGTGAACACTTTACTATTTATATTTTGCTGGTCAAAAAATAACTTTAATTTCATTTGGTGTTAGAAATAAATTATATTGTGTATTACTAATGTGATGGTGTAACCTGCAACGGAAGACTGGAATCCAAGATACAGACAATTGCCTAGTTTGAGTGCCAGTGGTTTTCAACAAGTACAATAGCACCCAGGTTCGTACCATTTTTTCTATACTATTATAAAGTGGAAAGATGATGATGTTGATGATATTTGTTTGTGTTATGAATAGGCTCCGAAACAGCTATACGAATCTGAAAAATTCTTTTACCATTTAGTACAGTCAATCTGTAGTAAAAAAAAATTAAATGGGGAACAAATTACACGAGCAAATTTGACTTGATATATCCTTAGAGGGGCATGTAAATAGCAGGATGGGAGATTGGCGAAGTCTCATCTGTTGCTGATTTTGAGAAAATCAAAAAAAAAAATTGAATTGCGTTTTTCTTCGAATCTATGAGTTTTAGGGAAAAGTTTATTTGAAAAAAAATGTAGAGGACATTGTGAACTACATTTTATGTCATTGAAGTGACCTAGTAAGACTTGAAATACAAAAAGTAGGTGGCGCTGATGCGTCTAAAAATTTTTCCTAAAGAACGTGCGGGGTCATTTATTTACGAACATTTCACATCCTTCTAACTTTGCAAAATGTGAAAATTTATTTATTTATTTATTAAATTATTCAACTATTCGTTACAATAACATCAATATCAAAACAGTTAATTCACAGTATTAATCCAACGCAGCCATTTCTATGTCAGTAAGCTATAGCTTAAAAACGGTAAGTTGTAGAATTTTTTTTTAAACAAAAGTTGTTGCAATTTTGAAGAGGAACAACTTTCTCATTTACAATTTTTTAATAAAAAAACATTTTCTTAGCGAAAATGATGAAAAACCAATTTTTAGACGCATCAGCGCCACCTACTTTTTGTATTTCAAGTCTTACGAAGTCACTTTAATGACATAAAATGTAGTTCACAATGTCCTTTCCATTGTTTTTTCAAATAAACTTTTCCCTAAAACCCATAGATTCGAAGAAAAACGCAATTCAAATTTTTTTTTGGATTTTCTCACAATCAGCAACAGATGAGACTTCGCCAATCTACCATTCTGCTATTTACATGCCCCTCTAACGATATATCAAGTCAAATTTGCTCGTGTAATTTGTTCCTGATTTAATTACAGATTGACTGTACTAATTAGAAGCCGACAATATCGCTGATGGTTTTAGGCGAATTTTTACCGTGGGAAAATGCTTTATTCCCATGGGAAAACGGGTGAACTTCTAAACGGTTGAACCGATTGTGTTGAAATTTTATATAGCTACTAGCTTCCGCCCGCAGCTTCGCTCGCGTGTATTTAAGACTTCAAAAATGGAGGGGGTTCTCAAGTCTTCGGAATGTTTTTTTAATGTACGGTGGTATGCAGGTCCGGTAACGATCTGATAATGGTATCCAATACAACTACAGTTAATTAGAACATTTTATGGTTCTATCTTTTATACTTTAGACAGCGTACGCAAAATAAGTAACTTTTCTGGTTGATTTTTTACACCTTTAGCCCAAAAAACCCAAAAAAAAAAAATTTTTCAAAACAAAATATAGCCTATGTTATTCATGGATAGGTAAATGTAGCTTTCGAAGGGCGAAATAATTAATTCGATCTAGTAGTTTTTGATCCTATTCATTAGAAACAAACAAACATACAAACAAAGTTTTCGTCGTTAGGGTTCCGTACCCAAAGGGTAAAAACGGAACCCTATTACCAAGGCTCCGATGTCCGTCCGTCTGTCACCAGGCTGTATCTCATGAACTATGATAGTTAGACAGTTGAAATCACAGATGGTATATTTCTGTTGCCGCTATAATAATAAATACTAAAAAATTTAATTATTTGAATATTTAAGGGGGCCCCCATACAATAAACATGATTTTTTTGCTCGTTTTTGCTCGATGTTGACAACGGCAACAGGTAGACACTTGAAATATTCACAAAATATTAAATTATATATTGTCTATAAAAAACATTATTTAAATTAAAATAAAACAAATATTTAAGGGGGACTCCGACACAACAAACGTGATTTTATTGCTCGATACTGATAACGGCAACAGGTAGACGATTGACATATTCACAGAATATTAATTTATTATTATTCACCTTAAAAATAAATATTTATTTTAAAATAAAATAATATTTAAGGGGCCCCCCTTAAATATTATATATACAACAAGTGTGATTTTTTCGAATTTTTTCGTCGATAATGGTACGGAACCCTTCGTGCGCGAATCCGACTCGCACTTGGCCGGTTTTAATATTAGTGTAGATTTCGATGGTTTTCTGGATTTTATGGTTTCTGGCTTTCGGTATGTCAATAAACGGATTGACCGATTGGGTTGTGTTAGGTACACAACCCAATCGGTCAATCCGTTTTGTGTATTTCTGTTGTTTCTCAGACAATAATTAAATATTATCTTTAGATATTAAATAAAAATTAATGTTTGTCTGTGTGTGCTTTCTAGAATCGTAATGCATAATGCATTTGACAATGTGATGACCTTTAATAAAGTTCTAAATGCAACCACAGTTTCAAAGTTGGTACCTGCGTCCAATTTTCGACAGATGGCGCCACTGTCAATCCAATGTATTTGATGTTACTGTGATAGCCCATGTTGATTTATCTGCTGATGTTGAATTTCTTAACATAAAATTTTGTAAAAATGTATTTCAAGGTTTTTATTAAAAAATATGCATTTCGGTTTTTTAACTCCATGGTCCATCCAGCTGCACTTAAAAAAAGAATGAAGCATTTTCCCACGATAAAAAGTAGCCTATAACCCTCAGAAATAATATATAATAAAACAAAAAAATCTTTCCTCTTTAAATTAGCATAGATAGATAGATAGATTACATTTTGACAACCAACATTTTTTAACTTAACTATGCAGATGGTGATGACGATAGTCTTAAACATTGGGCACATGGAGGTGGGGAGAGAAAGGAGGGCAGCGCATCTGTAGTCTCTATGCGGATGTCTGTGGGCGTCGGTAGTCATGAAAATATCTCCGACTGCTCGTTTGCCCCCTTATACCATAATAAAAAAAAAAACATACCTACGTCAACATACAATTACCCTTGATTTGAAGGTTATGTGACTATTAATAATTACTTCAATCAGGAAGTTGGTTAAGATTTATTCAGCAACCTTATTTGCGCACGTTACAAAGCCTGATTACAATAAAACCACGTGACGTCATGTACATCCTAAATATATTTTGATAAACCCCGAGGGGACGGCAGTTTGACACGACGACCTGAGACTTGGGAGAAGTCAGGCGCAGGACCGACGACGTCATGTGCAAGTGGCACGGGGGAGTAACACCGCCATTTTCCTTTCGCTATACTGTTATTAGAAATTAAAAATTCTGACACTCACATAGGCGTACCCACTTTGAGTAGTACCTACTTACTAGTAGTAAGTAGGACGTAGTAGGAGGTTAAAAGAATCTAGGGCGGCAGCTGCCCCGACTTGCCCCCCGTCCGAACCCCTCATTTTTGATTTGACTGGAGACACGAACCCGGGACCTCACAATATATAGTACAACATTTACACTACAAACACTAAACAACAAGCATTTCTTTTTTCCTACCGCGTTTTTTCCTCTTAGATATAATTTATACCTTTATAATGCCTATGTAAAACAATAGTAGTGTGTATAAAGAACGGATTCAGTTAGTCTTTATGAAACCGTTCGTAAGGAAACCGAGTAGAATGAACGTGACTTTTTAAAACCTAGTCAAGCCAATACTTTATTCGAGTCGGAGTTGCAATTTTATATGGCACTGTAATAAATATACGCAAAAAAAACGAATAAAAACGATTCAAAAATGAATAAAAAACGATTAAAAAACAATTTGAATTGTTATAAATCAATAAAAGGCACCCTCAACGTAGAGGAATTATCACGTTTGTCGTTCTAATCGAGTGCGATACTTCAATCGCTCGTGCAGTATCTGACGAGTTTTATAAAGCGGTGTGTCGTGATTTCACTCATTGGTGGTCGATCCTTGCTGGTTTTTTCATCTGTGCACTTCGGTAAGTGACTTTTATTGTTGAAGACGATCCACGGAGATTTATCCGGTGCTTTTTTATAATATTATGGGAGCAAACGTGTAATCGGAGCCATTTTCGTGGTTACCGACGCCCGTAGACATCCGCATAGAGGCTATACAGATGCGCTACCCACATTCCTCCTCCCACCTCCATGGGCCATTGGAACACACCATACGAAACGTGACAGCACAGCTTTAACCTTACGCCGCGCCGGTCTCATGTAATTTACTCAATATTGCTTGTGATTTATAGTTACTTCCGGGTTTGAATGTAGGAAACCTACCTTCAAACCCGGATCAAATAGGCAGTAATTACAATGTTTTTTATGCAAATTAAACATGTGTAGGTAATATAAGATGTTATTTTTCCTTCCTTAAGATAAGCTTCATCTTTAGTCTAGTATGACTTAGTTCAGACCTTGATCAAGTTCTAGCTAAGACCTTTAGTCTTAATCAAGGAACACTACTCCATGGGCGTCGGTAGTCATGAAAATGGTTCTGAGTGCTCGTTTGCCCTATTATATAAAAAAAATGAAAGAGTGTGTGTGTCAGCTCCAATACGCTGGAGTTTATTCTTACAAGTCGATCGCCGGTTCACGAAAATGAAAGCTGAAAGAGAGGTAAACGGCGTAAGTGCGATAGAGCGATGCGAAAGGTCGTCTTTCAACCCACCCAGGGTTGAGAGGGATACGGGCTCCGAGGCATCTCATGCCAGGGCTTGCTCGCAAGGAGGCATTACCTCCTTGGTGAAGAGCATCTACATTACTGGAAATAATGCAGTATGTAGGACTGCTAGGGATAAAACGACTAAAGGCCCTGAAAAGTAGCCTACTGGCTACGGGGTGTGGTGTTGGGCGTGTGATGTGTTTAGTGCTTGTGAATGTGTGTACTGATGTTACCTTCGTCCTGCAAGCCAGACTCGGTTGCCCATCGTTCACTGGCTTGGGACGAGCACAGAGTTCTCTTGGGTATGCCCGGCTGTCAGCAGATCGGGAGTGAAGAGGAGCGAAACCACGTGATAAAACCTTCCACATGACTATGCTTCTCATTTTTTAAAATACAAGAATTTCGATGACTATCGACGCCCATAGGCATCTTGTCATCATTCAAGCATTGTTTTTTAATAACTAAACAGAGCTTTACAATCAAGATTATATTAATAGTTTCGGCGATTCTTAAGGCGATCAATAATGTTGAGCAATATTATCATGCAATTTTATTGACCCTTTAGGGTTGATTTTAAATACGCGCAGTCACTGAAAGCAAAGAATTTGAGCGAGAATATTTTTTATCGCACAATATAATTTATTGTACTGATAGATTAGTGTTGCACATTTTTTCATGTCGAAAACCTCAGACCAAATATTTTTTTTTATTAATGCATTTAAAATTACTTTTTATTTGGTCTGAGGTCGAAAACATTCAGCAGCTGACAGTATTGAGACAATTCACAGTTTGTACAGTACTTTTTGCGATATTTTTGTCTTCTAAATTCAAAGTGTTTTCAATATTATTTGTACAATCAAACTAACAGGAAATGAAAATCAATTGATCGTCTAGGTGCCGCCTGAAAGGTAATTAATATACTTTTCTAAGTATTTGCTACCGTAGCCGAATTTCGACTACTGTGGCCATATCCATAGAGATTTGCCCTTCTTCACGCCACAGGAGGTTTTTTATGTTGGTATATGTCGGTACGTCTCTGTCCCCAGAGCATATTATAGTTATAAATAATAATAATAATAAAAATATCGTTCTAGCCGATTTCAGCTACGGCGGCCGTCTATATAGACGAGCGATCTGCGCAAAATTTATTATAATGCATAAGTGTACGCGCAGACACACGACCGGTGAGAAATCAGATGCATGACCGATGGCTTAAGTGCTCTCCGAGGCACGGGGGTGTAACACCGCCAACTTCCTGACTACTAACTATTAGAAATTGAAAAATCCCAATAACAATTTTTGAGATTCGAACCCGGGACCTCACGTCTGTGGTTCAACATTTTGCCACTAGGCCACGAGACAGTCATTATAGTGAACAAGTGTGTGCACAGGCACAAGTGCATTCTATTTTCTCATTTTCTCATACTCACATTCTGATCGAACGTCAGTCCGACACTACCAGAGAGAAACCAGGCGCAGGACTGTAGTTAAATATTAGAAATCCCCATTTTTGGTCCTACCTGGGATTTGAAAGCGGGACCTCACGTGGTTGAACATTCTTACCACTAAACCACGAGGCAGTCATAATAACAATTGAAAAGTGTGAATCCTTGTTCAATTGTTCAGACAGTTTGTTCTGTAAGTTAGGGCAGTTTGAGATTTAAACGTAACTCAACTTGTATTAAAGAATCAAGCGGTAGATTCTATTATCAACACTGTCCCAAACTTCAGATTCTTGTTTTGGAATTTTGGGTATTACGCGTTTAATTTCGAATAGGGATGGATTAGACTTGAAGAACGAAGCATATTAGAAAAATGAAAAATTCTGTCTTGGGTCGTAATGATGACGTGATTGACGCACAAGTAAACAACAACAATTTTTTGTACACAACGCTCAAAACGAGACAATATACTCGTTACTTTACAGTGGTATTCTTAAAGGGACAGTTACCCGGGTCGTAAAGTAGCCTGGTCGTATTAGCCTAAATTGGCAGCAATGTAGCGTGGCGATCTTACTGAATATACTCTTGCTAAAGCAGACGTACTGTCCGGTATCCTTCATCCCATTATCGCAAACCGCACAACACGCGAGCGGCTACTTGATGCCACAGCACACATGTGACTTTCAGACGCGGCGTCCGGCGTCTTTGCGACTCTCTCTGCGACCGCTCGCTGGATCAAGCGAGTCCGGTCC
>LUGF01040919.1:0-14967 GCA_001625245.1 Calycopis cecrops | reverse complement strand
TGCAATCAGCTGCAGTGTTTAAAAAGCGTCTAAGACGCCGGTCGCCGCGTCTAAAAGTATCGTGTGTGCTGTCGCCCTTATGTAGATACTTCTTCAAATAAGCTACTCAAATTAAGCATTCAATGACACCGCCTCTTAAGAAAATAAAGAAGAGTATTAACGTAGTAAGAGTATAAACTCAATAATAAATGTATATTGTGTAAATAATACTAGCACAAATTAATCTTATAAGTATAAATAAAATTGACGTGTCTATCATTGATTGCACAATAACTACATATTCAAGTGATACTGCTCTTGAAAAAAGTACTTAGTTATTTTGAAATATCATTATAGATAGGTATTTTTACGACACAAATACCTAAACAGCGATTTTTTTTATTTCTGTCTTTTTAAATTTACAAAGAAATCTCTAAAAAGGCTGGACTGATTTTGTAGAACTTACACTAAGCATAGAAGAGTTTATAGATACCTACATACACTACATTTTATTTTTGAAAGTAGCCATCTTGCTCTCATTATTCACATGCAAATTTGGATCAAATCGCTAGTACAATTAAAAAGTGTGTAATATGAATACAAGTGGTAATTTAAACGATTAACTAAAGTAAGCAACGCAATGGTGAGAACGGCTTTTGAACTATTTGTACTTAAAGTAGTGGGACTACAACGCTAGCGACCACAAGTTTTTCGTAAAGCGGGTAATCTGCCGTCACAGTACCTTATCAACTCGTCGTTCAGTAAAACCCTTTGAGTATTTAACCAAATGGAGACGCCGTGAACGCAACAGCCTGTAATGCCTGTAACCTAAAATCTGCTAAATTCGGTGAGGAACGCGGAACCCACCCGTTAAACACTAATGCAATTCGGCTACATTTTGCACAAAAAAATAATGCCTCCCACAAGCTTAAACCTCTCATTATGTGTCTCCAAAAAGAATCTTGGCCCTTTCAACCGTTGGCAGACAGGATCGCCTTTTGATGACCTCTCCGGTCCGGTGGGGTAAATACTCACAGGTAAAACCTTTTTGGATAATTATATTAAAAGAGGTAGTGTCATGGTGGAACGCTGCCGAATCGGGCTGGCGCAGCCGGGTAAATATCATACGTCATATTTTATAATTTGTTTCACACATAAATGTGTTAAAGCATTGTGAGCATTATATAGTGAGTGCACCATATTATTTGATTAAAATACCAAAATATAAAGAAAGCAGGATTAAAATATCAGCTGCCTGAACATCATCAATCAATTTAAAAAAGTAAAATTATTTATTCACACAATAATTGACATGATAAAACATAATATTTTTATTAACATTTTTTAATCACTCGCTTAAAAACGTAGGCACATTGCAATAATTTAGGCAATAATTTAACAATGCAGTAGGTAAATAATAATAATCAATAAAAAACCGAGCATCACAGCAGCTCAGCAATTTTGCTAAACGTCCTTGATATATTACATTATATTCATAATGAAAATCAAATATGTCATAAAAAATAAAAAGTAGCCACATGTATGAATATTTTACATCAAGTAACATGTTTTATTGCGTCATTAAATAGCTATATTTGATCATTGTAAGTAGGAAATAAAAATAAAATTTTATTTGTAACTAGATGAAATTTAATGTCTTTATTTTTGATGACGGTATAATGGAGAGATAAGTGTGGGCCAAGTTTTTTTTTTTTTTTATGGTATAGGAGGGCAAACGAGCAGTTGTAGCCATTTTCATGACTACCGACGCCCATAGACATCTTTATAGACTACAGATGCGCTGCCCCCCTTTCTCCTCCCACCTCCGTGGACCACCGGCTACTTACACACCGCACGAAACGCGACAGCACAGCTGTCACTTCACGCCGGTCTCGTGTAAGCGAGAGGTACCTCCCCGGTCGTGCCGGCCCAATTCAGCTGCATGCAAGCATGCAGCGTGGCACTACCTCTTACAAAACAACAACTACAAACTACAAGTGGTGGTTTTCAATTTCTAATAACTAATTCGTTACGTGAAAAAATAAATCACATCAATATAATTATGTGATATGAGTGGTACAGTTTTACAAAAAAACATTTGTTCTACAGCTTTTGACGTCTTTACATATAAAAATATATACCTACATCCATAGAGATATAAAGTTTACTTCTGATATCTATGCCTACATCTCTCATAAATCTATATGTCATATCTCTATACGGGTTTATATACATCTATATATAAAATTCTTATGTTACAATGTTAGTTATCATACTCCTCCGAAACGGCCAGACCGATTCTCATGAAATATTGTGTGCATATCGGGATGGACTGAAAATCGGTCAACGTCTATTTTTCATCTCAATATTCCCACGGGGATCGAAACTTACGCGGGCAAATCCGCGGGGCGCAGCTAGTAAGTCAATAAAAATTAGGTACCTAATAAAAAGATAGATAATAAATTAATCTTTTATTAAGAAAGTAAATATAATAAGGTATATATAAGTAATTATCTTAATTTTCAGATCAACAAGTCAGTGAGTTCGGCATGGCTTACGAAACCGTTGCTGAGGCTTATCGTGGAAAAACTGTATTCATAACAGGCGGTACCGGTTTTCTTGGAAAGGTAGCAGTATATAATATACATATTATAAGAAAAACGTGCGGGGGCAAATGCTATAAAATATGTACAGCGGACTTTTCGACCCACAACTTTCTTCTTCCCAACTAAATCGTCACTACGATTTGATTTTTCATATTAAATATAATTATGTTAATAGAAATTTAATATTTCAGTAGCTCTATGAAGAATAAAGAGAGAATAAAGAGATAAGATTAAAAAAATAATTTCGATACGTTTTATTTTTAAAGTATAAAGGACCAAACAAGTTGTCGTAGCATGACTACTGATTCCTATAGAACCCTATAAAAGCCCTACATCCCTATAAAAGTTATACATACAGATGGCGTTGCCTTTCTCCTCCCTCCTCCATGTTAGTTTTTGGTCACCGGCCAAATCATTCAGGTTTGGTTCAGAATCAATGATTTATGAAATAAAAATAATGACAAATAATTAAATACTTTGTCCTATGTTATAAACATATTTCTTAGTTACTACGTGGCATCCGAGTGGCGGGCGTCATTACTTTGAAGCCGATATATTTCGTGTGCGAACAACGATCGATATATTTTTAAGGACCATTTCAAATTTTTATTTTACAAAATATAACAATTAGACGATAATATCTAATACACATTCTTGGGTTGACTTTTAGTAGCTTATTTTGAAATTTGGCCGGTGACCAAAAACTAACCCTGTATAACATAATATATTGTTTTTTGGTGATACCTTTCCACTGCTATGGTTATCACATTGCTCATCTTATTGGTAGTTTGTAAAAGATGCTATAAAAAATTTATATTCCAGGTTATATTAGAAAAGCTGTTATATAGTTGCCCGGGAGTAGAGAAGGTATATCTACTGACTCGAGAGAAGAATCATGAAAATGCCAACCAGAGGATGCAGAAAATATTTGAACAAACGGTAAGAGATTTCTTTGAAGCAGTGAGTCTGCTTTTTAAGCCCAATATGATGAGGGAGGTAAATCTTGCTTACATAATACCGAGTTATTGTCGCTTCTAACATGTCGCGTTTCATTTTGTGGGGAAGAAGGAAGGAAGAGGGAAAAAGGGCAACACATCTATATAGCAATTATTTTGTTGTTTTGATTTTTAGGCCATGTATTCATTATATGCACAAGCAAGAAACCATTTTAATAACATAGATTATACTGATTCTCGGCGTCTCGTTCGTCCCGGACCCACTGGGATGTTATGTGGAGCTTCTTCACGGCGTTCATTACATCATGCATGAATATCTTAAATAAGACATATTATACATAACAAAAATTATTGAAATAAGCACTGCTCTGTCACGAAAAATGTACGCAATAACGCTATGAAAATAGTATTACATGCAAATTTATATGCAAAAATGTAAGTGCCACCCGATGTCAAATTATTACCATAATATGCTACACGAATTATGAGGAAATAGATAACAATACATATTGTTCTTTGCAAATTTTTTGCATAATTACTTATAGAACAATTTTAATGCCAGTAGATAGACATAATTACTCGTATATAAGTAATTTATATTTAATTACGAGTGCTCGTATTTACCTAACATCATTACCGCTGCGTAATAAGTGCACACAAAGTAAACTAATCACCTTTTCTTAGTAAATTAATCAGTTTTAGTAGTTTACATATAAGTACATTAGAACAAGTAGTTATGAGATTTTTTGGTGATTGCGAAATTTACTTTATTCTAAAGATACTGTAGCATTTTTTCTTGCCTGAAAACATCGAGTAAAACATTTTCTAAAAAATAAAAATTAAAAAAAAAACAAAAAACCTGACTGCTGGCCGGCAGGTTTTTTGTTTTTTTTTTATTTTTATTTTATTAACGGATTTTTAATTAGATAAATTACTTAATCGGAACAATTCATTTCAAGAGTTTACATTATGTGTCACGAAGCCGCTGGCATGAAGTACTCAGTTTTATTAAGCACTAACTGGCGTCCGCGACTTCGTTCGTATAGCGTAGTTGTATTATAATAATCAGTAGTTATTCTATCAAATGGTTCTTGTTTCTTGCAGTGCAACTTTATATACGACTTTGGTTGTTTTTCGTTCTGAGGTCAATATGAACAGGCCTGCTGCAGTGCTAATTTAGTTTTAATCCGTCCATTAGTTTCGGAGATTAGCCTGGACAGACAGACAAACGGACAAACACACAGAAAAAAAATTAAAAACTTTGAGAAGTGTTCTTATACTAAGCATTTTAATATCGCCCCCAGCTAGCTTTGCTTAAATATATTCAATGTACAAAAGTTTCTTTCGAATTTTCGAATCCGTCGGGAAAAGTATAATTACTGTATTTCCCGTAGGAATGAGCGATTTTCCCGTAGTAAAGTGTTCTAAATATTGACCAAGCTGAGTATCTATCTATACACCACAAAAAATTTTATTTGAATCCGTCCAGTAGTTTCGGATATTAGCTTAGATAAACAGACTAACGAACTAACAGACAAATTTCTTATTACAAACGCATTTATTTATTTTTAATCAATAGCCCATTAATAAGGACTTCCATACAAACTTTCAACCCCTATTTCATCCCCTTAGGGGTAGAACTTCAAAAATTCCGTCGTTAGTATGTGTCTACTCAATAAAAAGACTCTACTCACCAAATTTTGTTTCTGTAACTTTAACAGCTTTTGCTCGGCAATATATATATATATACAAGAATTGCTCGATTAAAGTGTAGGGATATGAAGCGTGATATTATTTTTAAGCACGAGAGCCCCCCCTCCCTCCTCCTATCTCCAATTAATATATATTTATATGATGATTAGCTACCTAAAAAAATTTGCTTTAAAGTGATAAGGTCGCTGAATTGTACATTCTTCAATTCTTGTATATAATTTATCAGTAAGGTATTATTGGTTTGTGCAATAAGGATTTATTTATTATTATTTACTTATCAATGCTTTAATTTTTCAGTTGTTTTCGAGATTGCGAGAGGAGAATCCAAAAGCATTAGAAAAAGTGGCACCCATTATCGGTGATATATCGAAGCCAAATCTTGGAATTCCAGCTTCCGATGAGCAACTTCTTATAGATTCGGTAAATGTTATTATAGTAGTTTATGCAACTGTCATATAATGAAGGGTATTAAAACACGAGTGGATTTTTTGAAATGAGGGAAAGCGAGTTTCAAAATAGTTAACAAGTGTTTTAATACCCGTGTTATATGCAGTTGCATACACTACTTTATCTTCACTAATAATAACAATATTAATAAGTTATTTATTTCTTTGAGCAAAACTTAAATGTCTAATACAATGTTTTAGAAAACCCTTTAAGTAAATAAATACCTGTAGTGGGATTCTCCTCTCTTCCACAGGACACAAACACTTGATTAAATTATGGTACAAACATTAAGATTATCTTAATAACACTTGTCCACACCGGTATTAACACTAAAATTTGCTAAAACATATTCAAGTTGTTATACTTAATATTAAACACAAAACTTTGTTGTTTACTATAATACAATATATCAATATTTTGTAATATTTAACTTTACAGTATCTCGTCAGTTCAACATTTATATAATAATATGTATTTATTTTATAATATTAATTCTAAAACTATTTGATTTTCGCTAATACTGACTAATAGAATTAATCAATTAATAAAACATTGTGCAGTAACAGATAAATTATTTTATCTACTCTAATGTTGTAACATTCTACTTATGTTTTCAATACTTGACTTATAACAACTACTATTATAGCTCAGACAACAAAAAACTCAATTTGACATGATGTTATAATATCCAAATCGATATCGTAAAATCTCATTATAACACTGTGTGAGAGCGAGAGAGAGAGAATGAGTGGTGAGAGAGCCTTATGTCAAAATCCTTAACAGCGCGCGCTTGCTCCTGATTGGCCCTGTGCGCGCTGCAGCTGCGCTCTCATTGGTTAGATTTTAATGTCGTCGAGTTCGCTGTGACGTAGGCATGAATTTAATGTTTCGCAATATTTTATTAGTTGATTAATTGCATTAGTGAAGATAAAGTAGTGTATGCAACTGCATATAACACGGGTATTAAAACACTCGTGTTACTATTTTGAAACTCGCGTTCGCTCGTTTCAAAAAATCACACTCGTGTTTTAATACCCTTCATTATATGACAGTTGCATAAACTACTATTAAATATTAAATATATTTCAGAACACAACAACTTAATATTAATCATTATTATTACATTGTACCAATACGCCCTTTATATATAAAGACGTACCTGCACATTTAGAACAAACTGAGGTACATAAACATCAGTACAAGATATAAGGTATGTCAATCTTTCTCACGGGGGATATCTGGACTATCTGGATTTCCACTTCAGCATCACAAATAACGACGTTAGCCTGTACGCCAGACCTGTGTTTTATAAGAATTACGTTTCAGGTTGTATTAGCCCAAATCCAAGGCAATGAATATTTTTCATACTTTTTGTAAGAGACAGTACAACTGTTTGTATGTATATTATCAGGAGGAGGAAGGAGGAAGGAGGGCAACGCATCTGTATAACCTCTACCTATGCGAATGTCTATGGGCGACGGTAGTCATGAAAATGGATCCGAATGCTCGTTGCCCTCTTATATTATTTAAAAAAAAACTTCCTTTATTTCAGGTGTCAATTGTGTTCCACTTGGCAGCAACTGTCAAATTCAATGAACCTCTGGAGACCGCAATGAACGTCAACGTCGAGGGGACCGAGAGGGTCCTGAATTTGTGTCGGCAGCTGAAAAATCCTCAGGTTTGTTCAGAGATTCCTAATTAGATTTTTTAACTTTAATAATCTGTACGATCAGCGCTGGATCCTGGTGGAATCTTACCCCCAGGCCCCGAAAAGGCTTAAGGGCCTTAAGATCATTTTTGTACCCATAAAAGGGTCCCCTTTTCAACTCCAAGGTCTCCTAAAATACGGCATGGATACGATATATTTGTACGACGCATCGTTTAAAATGAAAGAAAAATTACAATTAATTGACAAATGTACGTAAATCGGGCTTACGGTATTATTGTAACTAAACTTTATTCATCTTAAATAATGTAAGACTTTGATAGATAGTGACGCGCTGCATGCATGCACGTAGCCGAATTGGGCCGGTCGACCGGAGAGGCACTATCGCTTACACGAAACCGGCGTAAAGAGACAGCTGTTTTGTGCGGTGTATAAGTAGTCAGTGGAGAGAGAACGAGGAAGGTGTCATCCTTATATTATAAAATACAGAATAATACAATCTTGTGCAATTGAAATCTCGATTTTCTGCGTATATTCGGTAGTTCTGAGAATAGATCGCAGAGTATATGTATATCAACTTTTACCCCGATATTTCCACGGAGTCGAAACATCTGTGAAACCGCGGGGTGTAGCTAGTTACAATATAATTATATTTCAGTGCTTCGTGCACATATCCACGGCGTTCTCGAACTCAAACAGAGAAGTAGTTAACGAGATCGTCTACCCGTCGTCCGTCTCGACGGCCGAACTGAAGAAATTAATTGAAACGGGAATAAATGAGGAGCAAATTAAAAATATTTTAGGTGAGTACACAAATATATACGTATATAACTATTTTCAGCTTTAAAACATTTTTTAGAAGCTTCATCGTAAAACTATTTAATATAAATATGTTGTAATCCATACTAATTTTATAAATTCTCTGTCTCTGAAAGTAACTCTGTCTGTCTGTTACGCTTTCCTGCTTAAACCACTGAACCGATTTTGATAAAATTGGGTATGGAGATAGTACAAGATGTTGCGAAGGATATAGGATACTTTAGACCCGATAAGTGGCGTTGTTGTCGAGATGTATGAAAATTTAAAAGTTACCACGGACGACGTCGCGGGCAACAGTGCTCTAGATATACATACAGGTTATTTTGAAAAGCACGTTTTAGTAGCACATTGGACAAATCGAATACATCATCGTACTGCTCGTAAGGTAATTCGGAAAGTTTGCTTTGGCACACTGCAAAGATAGCTTCCGCGAAACATTCAACTGAATGAAAAATCCTTCAAACTTTAAAGTTAAATCGAAGCGCTTGACGCAAAAGGGGAATACCTACACACTTGACACAAAGGTTGCAATACATGGTGACAAGGTATTTTTTCGGGCAAGGATTTTTAGTTACCACTGGTACCAGTTATTACCAGTTTACGGCTCTGGTCCAAAATTGTTTTTCTACGCTAAATCGATCAAGAACCTCTCCTTTTATTGTAGCAATTAGAAAAGTAGCCTATACAAATATGTATATTTTAGATTGTAGCTTGCAATTGTGATGAATTTCTTCCAATTTTAGTCGCTCCTTGACATGATTGGGTGACAGAAATATAATTAAATTATTCTATTTTTCAGACGGAAGGCCCAATACATACACATTTACTAAAGCACTAGCTGAAAATTTAGTGGCCGAGAACCACGGACACGTTCCAGCAGCTATCATCAGACCTTCTATTGGTAAGAATTTGTAAACATCTTAAACGGATGTAATACATAACATGGTCAGGGTTTCAGAGATCAGATAGCAGTCGATATGTGTAAAAACATGTAGTCCGGTCAAGTTAGCATCAAAAATTGGGGTAAGGTTACATTCGCACCTTGCTGAAAATTGGCATGAATGTTGGGAACCCTATTATACACAATTTCTCAATTATCCACAGCAATCCCAATTGTGAAAAAAACAATTTTCAAGGTCAAATGTTGCAAAAATCGGCATTTTGAGTACATATATCGTCTCTCAAAGAATCCTATAGAATAATCTTTTTTTTTTCCTGTCCTTTGACAAATCTTTCATCTCTTTAGAAAAACCTTCATTCGTTCTTAAGCTCAAAATTCAAATGATTCAAATTAATGTTTTTATTAAAAAATTAGGGTCAATTCACACGAAATGCGCGGCGAAGGGTAGCGAAGCGCAGCGCACTTTCAGTGTCATAATATGAATTTAAACTTTATTTTCATTACTATAGTACTTATTATCGAATTCTCGCGACTTCCGCGCGGATTCCAGCCACTGCTCGAGCATTCGCGAGAATCCGCGCGTCTCGTTCGAGTTTCTTAGTATATTTAAGTATAATTGTAATTATTATAAAGTTGAAATTCATATGACACATAAACTGCGCTCCGCTTCGCTGCCCTTCGCCGCGCTTTTGGTGTGAATTGATCCTACACGAGACCGGCGTAGTGTCCGCTGTTCTATCGTGTTCCGTGCGGTATGTGAGTAGGGGTAGCCCATGAAGGTCTCCTTCTGTGCAGATGTCTATGGGCGTCGGTGATCATGAATGGCTCCGACTGCTCGTTTGTCCCCCTTTTTCCATAAAAAAAAATGAAACTAGGACGAAGACCAACATTTAAGATAACTCACGAAAACAATTTCAGTGTCTTCTAGTGATACCGAGCCTCTGGTTGGGTGGATAGATAGTTGGTATGGAGGAGGCGCCCCTTTGACCTTTGTAGCCAAGGGTGTCACGAGGGTCCTCCTGGCTGATCCCGACAACACTATAGACTTCACACCAGTGGACCATGTTGCGAACCTCATAATTGTTGCGGGAGCCAAATGTAAAAGGTAAGATTATTGCAGGTGCTCTAGCTCTTGTTTGCGATTTCTTTTTACGCTAAACCGATCAAGAACATCTTTTTTGTCGGAATTAGAAAAGTAGCCTATACAAATGTATTCCAGAGTGTTATAGCCTACAATTGTGATAAATTTCATTCTATTCCAGTCGCTCCTTATTACACGATTGAGTAACAAACATGTACCAACGCTATCGTATCTCACAGTTAGGGTCAATTCACATCAAAAGCGCGGCGAAGGGCAGCAAAGCGGAGCGCAGTTTATGTGTCATATGAATTTCAACTTTATAATAATTACTATAATACTTATTATCGCATAAGAAACTCGAACGAGACGCGCGGATTCCCGCGAAGTCGTTGGAATGCGCGAGAAGTCGCTGGAATGCTCCAGAAGTCGCGAGAATTCCATAATAAGTACTATAGCAATGAAAATAAAGTTGAAATTCATATGACACATAAACTGCGCTCCGCTTCGCTGCCCTTCGCCGCGCTTTTGATGTGAATTTAACCCTTACTTTATTTTCTTAGTTCTCATGAATTTTGCTACTAAGTTATTATCAAAACAAACTATTTCCTCTGATTAATTTGACTATTCCAGTTCGAAAGATGTACAAGTATACAATAGCAGTACTAGCGGAGAAAATCCTGTAACATTGAAATACCTGACAGATCTAACAATCGAAGAGTCCCTCAAATATAAATTCAGTAAGTATTTTACGGATCACTTTTCTATAAGTGTTTACTAGTATTATTAGGAACTTCGTCGTAACGTTCATTGGAACAGGTTTGTGAGTTTGATGGTCCAATGGAGGATTGAACAAAGACGAGTAACAAATCTGTACGTATCTCTACTTCAAAACAAGGAAAAAATTGTTTCATCCAAATTTTCTCTACTTTCTTCAAGAAGAAAGAGTTTTAATGCCCAGCAAGCAATTTGGTAAGTAAAACAATCGCCTAAAAAGCATTGTCTTAGCATAAGCCTATTTGCAAGGCTTGTTTAAGCTGGTATAAGCCTACTTTCCGAATTTAATACTCGTGAGGATAGGGCTACAAACCAATAAAAAGTAAATAAATAGAAACTAATGGTCAATAGTCCTATCACTTATCAAGATCTGTGATAAGAGGTCCCTAATTAGACTTGAGCTGCTTACGTGCATTGGGAATCTAATCTATAATACCCTGGACCACAAGAATATAATAGAAATATGCATCTACAGTTGCAGAAAAATAGAATAGGTAGTAAATTAGGTAAAAAGTATTAAAGAAATAATTATATTTCAGATGACATTCCAAAGCCGATGGTAATATATACGAAATTGAAATGGCTGTTATTACTTATAACATTTTCATTACAAACTTTACCAGCATATATTGGAGATATTATTCTTCGGTTGGCTGGAAAAAAGACAAGGTAACGTAATAATGATTCATTGTTAAGGTAAACGAGGAAATTACCGAACTGAAAATTATAATTTTCAGTTTTAGTAATTCTAACGATTCTGTATCGAATACGTTTATTTTCTGCGGAATCATTCGTGGATATTTGATTATAATATAGGTTATCTTTCTGCTTTTTAGAGTTCTGTATCACGAAATTAAAACCGGAGTCCATATTTTGATTTATTGTCTGTCTGTCTGACAATGTTGACCTATATTCATGAAATTTGGTAAGAAGTTAAATAATACCTCTGTCTACCAAAGAAAAGTGAGGACAGAAAAGTAAGGCCCAGCTATTAATATGATTGCATGAATAGGGTATTCTACACTATTAAAAATATGCTACGAATTGTTGTCATCCTATTAGATAATATTATAATAAACCATATACATGTCTATTTTATGCAAAATAATGCATTTTTTTTTTTAAATTGCGAAATAAAGTAGCAATTATTTGTCAACGTCAAAAACGTTTTGTGATCGGTTGAAACTCAGATGACGTCACCGGCAAGTAAACACTAGCCGAATCGCCTAGTGTTTGACATTTTATTTACTTGCGTTTCACGTCAATCTAATCATATTGCGCCGCCATGACAGTTTGCACTGTTTTAGGCGCGAGTGTAATAACACAAACTTTAACCTTATTTTTTGTTGTTAATACTGCTTATTTTCTGGAAATATTTATGTAACGTGTTTAACAGGCAAGTATGAAATAAAAAAAAATAAAAAAATTGTCAATTACCCTATTACTAATTACTAAATAATTAGCCATTAATATGTTATTGTTTATTTAAGGAGTTGTTATGACTGAGATGTGATGAGTGAGTCCCAAATGATATGAAGTGCCGTTTGTTCGTATTTGCTAACATAGGTCGCAGATACAAACGGCTGGAAGTACTAGTGCTAAGGGAACTAACCGGTAATGAATTGTGGGACAAAGATTTATTTCTAGTCAGTGTTTCGATAGACGGTCAAGGTACGACCTAGGAAAATGTAAAGGCTAGTGTGACCGTGTGTAGACATGGTTCTGGTAGCCTTGTGCTACGGAAAGGGATACGACGACGGACGAACGACGGTTGTTATTACATTTTATTATTATTTGATTATACTTTTTGTGTTTCAGATTCGTAAAAATTAATAACAAAGCGATTTTTGTTCGCGACACACTGGAATACTTTACTGCGAGGACTTGGAATATAAGTGCACGAAACACAAAGTCATTGTTCGATGCATTATCAGAGTCTGACAAACGCGACTTCCCCTGCGACCCGACTAGCATTAAGTGGAATAATTACATTCCCAAATACTGCTTTGGAATGAGAAGGTTTCTGTGTAAATCGAAGTACTAGATAGACTGTAAGTTAGTAATTTAGGTCTTAAAGATTTGTAAATGAGCAAGTATCAAGATATGTTAAAAGTCAGGTTAATAACTCAGTCTGTTATAGTGAGGTACACATTTCGAAACTGTATTTAGTAATGACCGATTAAATAATTATAATATCTGTGGACTTAATACACTACGTTAGCGTAGCTCCGTGCTAAGTACCGTAACGACTTGTTGTTGAAAAATATTTAACTAGCTGCACCCCGCGGTTTCATCCGCGTAAATTTCGATCCTGTGAAAAATAGCAAATCATCCAATGGCATCCTATAAGAAATTTTTTTCGGGATGAAAACTGTTCTACGTGTTAGTCCAAGTTACTCTCTATGTGTGCCGAATTTCATGAAAATCGGTTTAGCAGTTTTTGCGTGAAGGAGTTACAAACAAACAAACATACAAACTTTCGCATTTATAATATTAATAGGATAGGATTATCGATATCAATGTTGCTTTTATCAAATGTAAACGCTGTACTAAAAAGTTTAAATTATTTTCAAATATATTTGATTCAATTCTTCAGGAGGAGCTCTCAAAGTATGACTAGCAGAATGTATATTTTTTAATGCAATGAAAAGTCTATGAAACTCTTTCGAATGCAACAAACTGTGTTTCGATGGGTCCAGTCGTTCAAATGTTACGCATACTTTCACTCGTCCGATTGTACCGACAATACACATACTAATGTCGTAATAATACTTTGGAATCAATATAATTAATGTATTTATAATGTAAATAAATGTATTTTAACCTTATGTTTATGTATTTTTAATACCATTACTACTGTATGTGAATAATTAGAATCGTTGAACAAGTTGAGGAGTCAAAAAGGCAGGGGATGCCAACCTTCCCACTTGCCCCGGCGCGGTAGCGGGTTTGCTCTTTGGTGTGAAGGAACCCATCAAAGATTCATCATCAAAGAAAAGTACATGTTGTAATTTTCAAATAAAACACGTCGGCAATTCAATGGAAAATAGAAAAAATTAACATAGTAAATACTTAATGACGTCTTAAGTTTTTGCTAATATTACTCATTACAATAAAACAACTTTAACAAATTTTATCGCGGTTTATTTAATTATTATACAAGTCTGACGTTTCAAAGGAACAACTCCAGACCTACCTAAAAAAACCTTTTTTTATTGTAATTAACACAGTCACAGTCCACAGTTTTCAATTTTCTACATCATCCTAAATAAGGCCCTGAGCCTAAACACATACTTACTTATTATGTTCCAAATACTTACCTACCTATTTTCTAAAATTTCAAACTTTTTATATTATAAATAAATAAAAAAGGTCTGAAATTTCTTGAGATTTTAGGAAAAATGAAAATAATGTCACAATTTCCGCAGACGGTGGGGTTATAATGGAAAAGAAAAACAACTGGCAAACGCGACCGTAATCCAAAGGGTTTGTTATTGTAGATTTAGCCTTAATATTTCATTTTTCAACAGCCACTTTTTGGCATATTAAATAAATTTAATTATCCAATTAAGTAGGTAGGTACTTTATACCTTAATTTACAGAGCTCTAAAATACGAAACATGTTTAATTCTGCGTGTAAATATCGCGTGTTTTATGCTACTGTGATAAAAATTTACTCGTCTCAGTCTCGATCGCAAACTTTGTAAAGGGTTTATGGCGGGGTATATTATATAAATGTGTTTATGGCACGACAAACCTCTGCATTGTCGCATTTTGTGCGGTCATTGGATGGTGTGATATATAAAACACTAGCAGACATAGGTACGCTTGGGTGTGAATTATCTTTATCATGCAATGTTGCGTAAAAGAATATTATTGTTTTGCGACTAAAACAAAAACTAATCGACAAATTCGGTTTAAATTTTGATACCTAGATTACAATAATGTCACTCCTAAATAGTAAGTAGTAATGTGACAATAGGGACCTCCTTGTCACAATGAATATATTTCTTTGTGAAAAGAAG
>LUGF01040918.1:391708-404041 GCA_001625245.1 Calycopis cecrops | reverse complement strand
AATGATATTTGACCAACTTATTAAGACTTAAAATCCGGACGCCAATTGGCGTCCTCGGCATCTCATTATAGACATGTAAGACGCCATATGGCGTCCTCGGCACTGAATGGGTTAAAATATATTGTAGCGGTCCAAGCTCAGACTTACATTTAATTTAATATTGTCAACGGCAGCCGGCAGAAGGAGGCAGGAAGGAGGATTAGGGAGATAGGAAGGAGGATTAGGGAGGCAGGAAGGAGGATTAGGGAGGTAGGAAGGAGGACAGCGGCAAATAGAGAGGGGGGAAAGAAAGGCAAAAAGTGCAGTCGCGACATAAACACGGATGTGCAAGTCTCTGTACATAAATAACGAAGCATTTCATTTTTATTTCGCTGAAACACTAACTGTACTCGCTCAAGGTGCGAACCTTTGATTATATACACGTCTAGATGGACCATTTCAAATAAACATCGCATAGAAAACGTCTCATTTTTCGCACAATGTGTGAGTGACAGTTATGTAAAGATTGTTTTAAAACCGTCAATGTGTGCGTGTAAAGGGATATCAACAGCATAAAAAATTACCCTTAATTTTGTTACTAAATCAGGAGGAACTAACATCAAATAATAAAATAGGAATATACATATGAATATATGGTCTATATAGATTTTTTTAAAGATTGTATGCTAATTATTATTAAAAATAATTTATGATTTTTTTTATTTTTTTTTATCAATGAGAGAGAGAGTTTTTTATTATTATCAATGAGAGGATTTCTGAAGGTAGTTTTAGTTTTATAGATCGCTATATAAGTATTAGAATTTTTTTACTTGATAATAAGACTCCAAATATACTTTATGAATCAGTTTTATTTATTTACAGTCAGTGTTACATAATTTATAATATAGTAACAATACTTATAATGACATCTTAAGCTTACGCCAATGTTGCACATTATAATAAAGCTATTTAAACGGCCTCACGGATCATCCTTGTATGGAATCGGTGTTATTTAGCGAGGATTTGTGCTTTATCAAACCTTATATCTGACGACCAGGCTGGCGCAGTGGTGCAGGGCTCGGATAAGCGGAATATATTGCGCAAGGGATCGCGGGTTCGAATCCCGCCTTGGTCATTAATGTTTATCTATGTATTATATGTATTTTTCAGTAATAAAAATCTTAAATATATAAAACTTCTTAAATTTATAAAATATATTTCCGTTGTCTAGTACCTGTAGCATAAGTCCTTACGGTACTTAGCACGGGGGGTAGAATAACGTAGTGTGTAAACTCCACTGCTATATATTAAAAAAACTTCCCTTTAGTTTTGGAAAATTACCCTACTTTTCTAGTGACAACACCGTACCACTAGTAAATTGTGAAATTAATATTCGTATTTTCTTAACAATACTTACGTAAACTTAAAAACTAACCGGTGAAATAAGATCTTCTATTTGTTATCAGATTTTCCTGCATGGTTATGACACAGTTGAACAGAACAAACCGGCATATTTATTTTTTTATTGAGAGCTCAGAATCGCGTTACGGTCTAGATGACACGGACTGAAGCGAAGAGCGTCTCTACTAGATCTAGTAGAGACGTTTTACGGCGCTTTCAGGTGGTTGATGCGGTATCTAGACGTGTATATAATCAAAGGTGCGAACGATATTTGGTCGAGTCGAGTAGTTTAGCTAGTAAATCGATACTCTACTAGACTAAATTACTCGACCAATGCGAACCAGGCTAAAGCCTTGTTCGCATTGGTCGAGTAATTTAGTCTAGTAGAGTATCGATTTAGTAGCTAAACTACTCGACTCGGCCAAATGTATATAATAAAATTAATTACCCACTAACCTGATGTTTTTTATTTTAAATTTAATTTCTTTTTCTCCGGGTATATTTAATTCTAAATTTAAATTTGCACTTTGTTTTATTTGTTTATTTTTATAAAGTGGCGACTTCATGTTACATAAACATTCATTTTCCAAATATTTAGAACGCGACACTTCTAATTAAAGAGTAGGTATAATAATATTAATAGGGAATAATAATTTATGAGATTAATAAAAACAAACTCTTTGGACTCGTCACTCGACTAGATCGACGCGTTCGGACCTGTTTATCGGCGATCGAGTGAGCGCGGACGCATGGTAGAGGGTGCTACTCGTCCGAAAAAATAGAGTGAAATCTATCGACTTGACTAAATTACTTGACTAATTACTCGACAAAATTTTTGGTGTTCAGACACGTTTAGCTACAAATTATTAATTACTCGCTACTCGACTAAACTACTCGACCAATGCGAACAAGGCTTTATGCAAATTGCGATTTCAATTAGTTACGCGCGAACCTACATACCGGAAGGACGTCTGCGTTATTTGAAATTGATTTTTCTTTTTAAATAGTATAAGCGGGCAAACGAGCAGTAGTAGCCATTTTCATGACAGTACAGAAACCCTTTGACATCCGCACAGATGTTATACAGATGCGTTGGCCTCCTTCCTTCTCCCTCCTCCTAGGGCCATCCACTACTTACCCACCGCACGACAGCGACAGCACAGCTATCACTTTACACCGGTTGCTTTGCGTGCTGTCCCAATACAGCTACATGAATGCAGCGTGGCACTACCTCTTACTAATTCTTGTTGATGTGTTCCGAGAGAACGAACTGTAATGATGCAGAAGCACGCAGGCTGTACGGGGAGTCATCTGCTGTTCCACGGAACGTGGCGTTGCCATTCCTTACGTCTGCACATACACATGTACAACACTGGCAGTGTGCACGACCGCGACACTTATCTAGCTGACGCTATAGGTTCTCTTACTAATTCTTGCTGATGTCTCCCGAGAGAACGAACTGTAATGAAGCAGAAGCACGCAGGCTGTACGAGGAGTCGTGTGCTGTTCCACGGAACGTGGCGTTGTCATTCCAACGTCTACACATACGAATGTACAACACTGGCAGTGTGCACGGCCGCGACACTTGTCTAGCTGACGCTGGAAGGCCGAGACTTCGTGACGACGGCATCGATGAGCGAGTCTTTGAGATGATCCGTGTAGATCCTGCACGAAGTACACGCTCAGAGGGATGTGAAGTTGGTCTAAGGTCACAGGAATTTTTTTAAGTTTTTTCTCACTTCGTACACGTTGTATCGTCAGCTGTCCGCGAGGTCAGCTGACTAGGGGTCATTACCCGGTGCGAGGTTACCGCTCGCTGTCGCCAAAAGATGTTTTTTCATAATTATTAAGCTGTTTAACTTCTTTGAAAAAAGTATTTTCGTATACTTCTCGTAAACTTGTTTTTAATAGTCTCGGATTATCAGTAGGCATTAATAATCCGAAACTATTAAAACCAAGTTATAGTATACGTAGTTACACGACTGAGTTATGTATACAAATTACAGATACATAGCGTGCACTTAATGAAACACCTAAAGTAAATAAACTGCAAAGGCAAAAAAAAACAAAAGACAATAATTTATGTTTCATAAATAAATTGATGTTAATTATTTAGTATGATTGTGATATATGGTAATAAGATAATTATGTGTTATGCGTCCAATGAACTGTTTTGTCTTTGTAAAAAATGTGAACACATAATGAGACATTTTGTTGTAGTTATACTATAGAATAAAATATCATTTCAGACATAAAAAGTTTATTAGTGTAAATTTATTTGAAATACCAATGACATTTGCTCAAGAAAGAAATACTAAAACAGTTATTGAAAAAATTGTTGACATTATAGACACTGACATTAAATTATAGGCGACCAGGCTGGCGCAGTGGTACTGGGCTTGTATAAGTGGAGCATGTTGCGCCAGGGGTCGCGGGTCCTTAGTCATGGATGGTTAATCTATTACTATTATATGTATTTTTCTATAATAAAAATCTTAAATATATAAAATTTCTTAAATTTATAAAACATATTAAATATATTGCGTTGTCTAGTACCCGTAACACAAGTCCTTTCGGTAGGTACTTAGCACGAGGCTAGGCTAACGTGGTGTAAGTCCACAGATATTTATTTATATTTATTACTATATTATTAAGCCGCCAAGTCAAAAACAACTGAAATTGAAGAAAAGTGTAAACGGCATTGGGCTATTTACCAAATTTTCAAAAACCACTCCCGAATGTGTATCACTGATCAAGGGACCTAAACAAATTTGTTTTTAATAATTCTGATAAGCATTTGTTTTAATAAAATTTAATATTTAAATAAATAAATAAAATAAGTATTTACCTCAAATTTTCAAATTCAAGATTCACAATTTATAAAACCCGCGAAGACGCTTCTTTAAGCAAAATGGCGTCTTGTGACGTAGTTGCGTTGTAAAGGCAATGACAAGTATTTATTTATTTATTTATCGGCATATTATATATGTATATAGGCAAATCAACAATATAAACACATAAATTAGTTATAAACATTTTCAGAGGACATATTGGTGTTTACATCAATTACAGACAGGCACAACATTATTACATAAAACACAAAACAACATCTTAATATGAATAAAACAATTACAAATTTATAATAAAATAATAATAAAATAAAACAAAAATATAACAAAATGAGATTGAAAAAGCTAAATTGTTCATATTAAATAAAACATTTGTAACAATATGGGGTAAGTAGGTAAATAAAATTATATCAATTACAATAATTCATTTAGATACAATTAATAGAATAATAAATTTATAAATTAAAACAAATCAAGACCCGAAAGTAAAATTAGACAAATTAAAACAAAAACAAAAATTAATTACATGAATAATAATTTCTTTCTATAGGACGTGGAGTGGTCAGAAAATATATCTAGATCTTGAGAACCATGACAGCTATTGAACTCGGTGATAGCTCTAGCAATAGGACCGTTTTTACCCAGGTTGGTCTTATGTCTAGGGACCACAAAAATGAACTTGGGTTCGATGCGAGCATTCGCCCTTGGAACAATGAGGCCGATACGTTCTAGCAATTCCGGGCAGGGCATTGATCCGGTCACTAGATCCCGCAAGAACATGAGATCCAACATTCGTCTCCGCTGTGATAAGGAGTCAAGTTTAAACAGTTGGAGTCTCTCGTTATACGAACTTCTAATGTTAATGTTTGGGGTCACGAATGCAAGATATCTGGTAAACGATCTTTGAATCGATTCGATTCGTTGGGAATGTGTTATATAGTACGGATTCCAAATGATGCTACCAAACTCCAGAACACTGCGTATATAACTTTTATACAATAAAATTTTGGTGTGAGGGCTTCTAAAGTCCTTCGTATTACGTTTAATGAAACCCAATGTTTTAGCTGCTTTGTTTATTATGTAGTTATAGTGAGGTATAAAAGTGAGTTTGCTGTCTAGAATAACTCCTAGATCACGGACTTCAGAAACTTGATCAATTTTGCAATTGTTAATGAAGTACCGTGTGGACAAGACCTTTCTTTTTCTTTTGAACTGAATGTGTTGGTATTTAGTAGCGTTAAGCCTCATATTATTCGAAATGCACCATAGGTAAATTCGATCTAGATCCGACTGCAGAAGATTGGAGTCGGTAATAGACGTAATTTGTCGGTATATTTTCATGTCATCCGCAAATAATGAGCAATGACTATGGCGAACGCAGTCAACTATATCGTTAATAAATAGTAGAAACAGAATGGGCCCCAAATGAGATCCTTGCGGCACTCCCTAGGTTGCTTCATATTTTATCGACTCGTGACCATTGACTACCACTCTAAGCTCTCGGTCACCGAGATATGACGAGAACCAGGAAAGAAGATTGCCAAAAATCCCGTACTGATGACATAGCTTTTCAATAAAGTATATATGACCGTGTTTCTGAATTCCGCAATAAATTGCAATGGCTTCCGATCCGCCAACGCAGGAATTTACATTTGCTGACTCTTGTTCAAAGTCCTCAAAACGCATTCCCCGCAATATCTATCAGAACGATTTATTTACAGCCCTCCGAGCGACAGGCCAATTAGAGCATGCACAGTAAAGAAAGCACTATCCGTACCCCTTTACTCCACTTCATTTTACGGGAATTCCTTTACTGTGCGCGCAGCCCAGCTATGGAATGCCCGCCCTGAGGATATACAGCTGAGCCCTTCAGTAGACACCTTTAAGTCCAGACTGAAGAAGCACTACCTAACGTCTTCAGAGCATTAGCATATTACCATAATAGTAGTAGTATAATATATTATATAGTTATATATAAATGTATCATATGTAGGTTTATTATATGTATATATTGTATGTATATATTGTAAATTAAGTATTTATATATGTAAGTATACATATATATAAGTATATATAATTATATTGTATATATCTATATGTATTTAAATTCGTATTTTTTTGTACTTTTTTAGTTCTTAGTATCTCTTATGTACCTACCTACCATAACCGCTCTAAATTTTCAAATCAAAACTGATGGTTTGGCTGGAAGAGATCTCTTGTAGAGATAAGCACACCCATGTACTTCTCCTAAACTAGAATAAGACATTTACTGTATTTTTTTTTGTGTAAGTACATAAAGAAATAAATAAATAAATAAATAAATATAGTATTAAGTGACAGTGACTATTTATGATGAGTGATCAATATCATCTCAATATTCCACGGCACTACTGCCACCTAATGGCTAAATAACAATTTTTGTATCTTGTGTCTCATGGTGTGAAGTTGGTTACGTATCGCTCGGATGCCATTGCGATAACCATAAGATGCACAGACAATAGCTGATGCAATAACGTACCCACCTACACACATATTATTTATAATTGTACACTCATAACTTAAAATTGAATTTGTCACTCTGGTTTAGTAGTTACCTACACGTTTTTGTTTATATTAGTTTGTTTTGTATTTATAGACGTGCAACTGCTCAACAACGATTTAGTAGATGTTTAATTCATAGTGAGGGATCACATAATATCATTGTTATGATATCTCCGTATATCATAATCATTACCTGAGTGGTCACCTTTTAGGGATAAGATGATGCACTGTTGTACGTTAATAATTGATATTTAAGATAGACTAATTTAAAGTTATCTACAATTTCTTATATTTTTATGGCTATAGTTTTATTTTATATAATATTATTTATTTATTTTTTTGTTATGTGATAGTTTTTTTTTCAATATACTTATGTTATATAGATATGTTTTATACATCTATATATATAAAACTCAAACGTGACATAGCCAGCTATCAATGCACAGCCCAAACCACTGGACGGTTCAAGCTGAAATTTGAATGATTTTTGAAATTTGATGATGAAAAAAGAAATGATTTTTAGAAATTCAACCCCTAAGGGGGTGAAATAGCGTGTTGAAGTTTATATGGATTTCTTAGAAATTAAACGCGGGTGAAACCGCGGGGCACTGCTAGTGTGATATAAGTTCTTAACGTGTAACAGTGTCATGTATTTGGTGTCCTTAATAAAGGATTTCTATTTCTATTAAACACAAGTGCGATCCAAAAACACTCATCTCTCGTCAGTTAGTACGCATCTTTTTCGGTACTCAAAATCATTATAATTTACTTTAACGAAGTTCAAATATTACAGTCCACTCTTATTTCACAAACCCAACCGGAGATTCAGGACTACCAAGTAGAATACAAGGGCACTGTCTCCAACAACTATGAATGAAATATACTATCTAGAATAGTTCTCAACATTCGCCAATAGATGGCGATATTTCGGCTCTGCATCGCGCTATAGGTTGTACGACACAGCTTGTATTAGAATTAGTATTGGTATTGTTCAGTTCAGTTTGGTTGTTATAAAGGCGGTCCGATCAATTTCGGCACCGCGCGCGAGCCACCCCATTCGGTAATGGTCCCCACCATTACCGGACGGCCCCTCCCTCCCCAGGGAGGGGCCGTCCCCTCCATTGGTCCTAAAAATAGCGTAAATAGGTTACGTTCCCCAAACTATCCGGCGCATCTTCTTCCCATCTGCGGGAAAAGAGGGGGTCTGTCCCCCTATCGTAATCCCCAAATCAGAAGACAAAAAAGTCTTCATCAGTCCGACGAACACAGTCCGACGTTTGGACAGGAAGGTAAAAACGCCCATCTTATTCATAATTTAGATATAATTTAGAATTCATAATAAAGTAATTTAGATTTTTATATGTGTATGTTAATAGTGGAAACTTAGCTGATTTTTGCACATTTTGTATCTATTATGTCATAAGTGTTTTAATAATTGTTTGTTTCCCAAATAAAACAAAACAAAAAAATAACCTAATTCTTAGAAAATAGTAAATACAAATTAATTTAATTTAACACATGAAATTGAAAACATTAATTATAATATAAACTTATTATCTTTAGATGAAAATGATACGTTACACGACATCTAGAAATATTTTTTTGTCAAAGGCTGCCTGTGACATCACTTCAGCGGATGCTCCGTCCCGAGCGCGTCCGAGCCACGAGTCGGAACAGGTCTTTAGGCGTCCGGGTGAAAACCTATTCCAGTATAATATACGCCTCACCTCTAATTATCATTATGAACATATACTTCATTGTGCATATTACAGAATACAGAAAAAATAAGTTACATTATAAAGTGAATAACTAATACTCAGTCGGCACTAATCAGTAGACTTCGGAATGCGGCCACAATGATTTGTTTGATATTTGACAGGTTGGTACGATTACCATATGGCGTCCGCGCTTGTGACGTCATCGTCAATTCACGTGACTCATGAATGCGTATTTTAAAAAAATGACTTTAAAATAAAGTATTGATTAATTATTTACAAATTATTTCACTACATAACGACTTAAAAAATCATGTTAATTAAATATTAAATTCAATAAGCTTTCTTTTAATACTGGAAAATAGCCTATTATATAGTAACTTTAATTTGTGTCAAAGCTCGTAAAATATAGTCAATTTAACGGGAGACACACCCGCAGGTGAAAATTCCAGCTATTGTTTTGATGATAACTATGTCCATCGAAACTACGCAGCTAAGTTTATCGGAAGCTCAGAATGTGTTTCGTGCGGAAGCGAAAATACAAACCGGACTAAACATTATGTGTCACTTTATGTTTATTTAAATCAGCTTTTTGAGAATATTTCTTATTACAAACATTACAACTAAATGGCTTGTCACCAGTGTGTGTCAGTTCATGTCTGTTTAAATTGCATTTCTGACTAAACTTCTTTTTACAAATATTACAATCATATGGTTTGATCCCAGTATGAATCAGCTTGTGTGTATTTAAAGTATTTAGCCGACCAAATGTCTTACTACAAATATGACAACTATATACTCTAGCACCAGTATGTGTCACTTTATGATTGTTTAAATCAATTTTTCGACAATATTTCTTATTACAAATATTACAACTATACGACTTATCACCAGTATGCCTGTTTAAACTGCATTTTTGATTAAATTTCTTATTACAAATATGACAACTATATGGTTTGGTTTCAGTATGAGTCAGCTTGTGTGTATGTAAATGACCTTTCTGGCCAAATGTCTTTTTACAAATATGACAACTATATGGTTTGGCACCAGTATGAGTCAATTCGTGATTATTTAAAGCACTTTTGTAAACAAATTTCCTATGACAAATACTACAATCAAATGGTTTGTCATCAGTATGTATCAATTTATGTTTATTTAAATTCTCTTTGAGATTAAATTTCTTATCACAAATATTACAAGTATATGGCTTGTTACCTGTATGTGTTATAATATGTCGGTTTAAATTCCCTTTGATATTAAATTTCTTATTACAAATATGACAGCTATATGGTTTGTCACCTGTGTGTATCAGTTTGTGTGTATTTAAATGACCTATCTGACCAAATGTCTTTTTACAAATATGACAACTATACGGTTTGTCACCTGTGTGTATCAGTTTGTGTGTATTTAAATGACCTATTTGAACAAATGTCTTTTTACAAATATGACAACTAAATGGTTTGGCACCAGTATGTACCAGTCTGTGTTTTGTTAAATTGCTATTCTGACTAAATTTCTTCTTGCAAATATCACAACTATAGGGTTTGTTATCAGTTGTTTTGTGAGTGTTCAAATAAGTTCTGTTCGTATTTTTGTTATCACAAACGTCACGGCTACGTGGTGTGACTTCAGCCTGTGTCAGCTTGTGTATATCTAAATAATTCTTCGCATTATATTTCTCATTACAAGTGAGGTATCTGTATAGTTTGCTGTCAGTCGGTGTTGTTTCATGATCAGTTATTTCTTGCTTGACTTCTTTAACTTTACACTTTTCTTCTTCACCTTCCTGGTCCACGACGTTGTTTAAACCTGTAACATTACAATTATCTTACAAATATTTACACTTATCTTATGTCGCTTGTAAACGGCAAGATAACGGCTGTGGGAATGTCAAAGAAACTCGTATGTATTTGTGTACTTGTGCACGGACATAAGAAGCTATGCTTCTCTATCGTAACATACAAAATAAGTCACCAAGTGAATGTCATTGTCATTTCTGACAACAACAAGGTCCCCAATGCGTCAAAAGAGTTATAACTTGTAAAGGCTATTCGACGACTAAGGTTCCACGCGTCGATGTCTATATGACGTTGATGAACAACTTTAGTATGTTACATCCATATAATAAGAAATATGCAGATGACAGAATAGCCTATGTTTAGTTAATATAGGGACAAAATAAAAACTACCAGCAGTTGAACCCAACCCAACTCAGCAGGCCTCATGAGCAAGTATCTATAAATATAAAAGTACAAATACATTATCATATTATGTTACATATCCAATCAATTACTATAATTATTGTCCTACAAAATCTGCCTGGGAGGAGGGTACTATTCCCGAGGTGTGTCCGACATATAATCTGCTACCATATAATATCCCTTACCTACTACGCTCACTGCTCTGCCCGCGCTCTCTTTTGATGATTGAACTATTTCCGCTCTTAAATGTTTTCATCTCATTCAAGCGCTTTCTCAACGCTTCTGGACTCTATGGACCAAATCCTACCTACATACCCTACAGACCCGATCCAAGTGGCTCTCTCCACTTCCCCTCCTACGGCTGGTGAACTAGTCGTCATACAGGAAGATGGCCTGCCGCCTCTCCGATGGAAGATGGGACGAATCACCACCGCATTGCCCGGAAAGGATGGGGTAATACGAGTGGTGGACTTGGACACTGCACATGACCGTCTCAGAAGGACATTGCTCAACCTAGGCAGACTGCCCATGAATTCAGTTCAAGAACTACCGCCCGCCCCAGGATTTTTCCGCCAGAGCGCGGAACGTACGATGCGCCCCGAGAGGTGGAGGAAACTAGTTTAGTTCCTGTTTGACAGCGGATCGCTCAGCGCGTGCTCATATAGTGTTTCTCCTGCGCATGGAACATTGTTGCTTGTGCATTTACATATTGTGTCGCTATCAGTGCTTGTGCCCCAGTGCTTGTGATAATAACAATATAAACAATAATAACTAACAGGGTTTGTGCAAAACTTCTGCTTTCATCGTGTGGCGTGTCGCGAGGTGTGTTCCCGGAAAAGGTGAGTTTGCTAGTTTTATCTATCCGATCCAACAAACCCTGTAAGTAAAGAGAAATACTCTTTCCTTTTTATGTAAGCCCATCCGTGAGACGTTGGTCACAGAGGCGCCGTCATACTTTGGTTCATTCGATTCGGATTACCAATGAGGCTTGGAATCTGCCATTTGCATATTGCATATTTATGTTTTCTGCCCATTTATACCAGTTTGTAATAATTACAGTCCACTGCTTGGCTCATTTTTTAATTTCAATCTGCGTAATTTGCATCCCCAGTAGCATATTTAAATTTTAGCATGAAGACGTTTTGTGAAAAATTGCATCATTCTTTAGGTCGCCATCTTTGAAAAAAAAATCCTTTGTTCAAATTTTTATTTCATTTATTTTTAAATAATGGTGTCCAAATCACAATCAGCCGCTTTTAGAGAAGCAACTAAATTTGTAGCTAACCTGAAGGAAATCGCCTTAGAGTTACTTAGGGGACACTGCATAAAATACAGTCTCGAAGATTTGATTGCCCGACTACCAAGGTTGGATGAATACAAAACTAAAATGGACGCCCTATATTACAAAATTTTGGATGAGCCTAATTTGTCTAAGGATCATGAGACGGCATATACCGCAAAGTACCAGGAGACAATGGCTGATTATGAGGAAATTTTAGTTGCCCATGAGAAGCTCAGGTCACGTAATACAGCAATGCGTCAGCCCGTTCAGTCCACATCTGTACATCAGCCCGTTCAGTCCACATCTGCACATCAGCCCGTTCAGTCCACATCTGCACATCAGCTCGTTTAGTCCACATCTGCTCC
>LUGF01040918.1:353696-372615 GCA_001625245.1 Calycopis cecrops | reverse complement strand
TATCATAACAATATAGTAAGCAATATGAAATTTCTTTAATTTACATTACATTTGTCATTGTAATTATTACTTGCAGTTGAAATAAATTGTTATATCGTTAAGTAGAATATTATATTGGTGTAGGATAAACTTTAGATTAAATATAGATCAATGTTAGTTATAAGACATTTGCACGCCGAAAAGGCAGAATATGTTGGAAACCACCTGATATGTAATACCTTATTTTGTACACATATTTATGCAAATAAAACAATTGAATTGAATTGAATTGAAGTTTGTCTGAAGAAAGCGCTCCATTATAAGGGAATATTTTTTTTATGTCTATTCCACTGCTGGGCAAAGATCAGTAAGGGAATAATAATTGTGTTATTTTATTAATAAAAAATTATTTTCTTTAATTTTTAATAGCTTTTTCATGTTTGTAATAACCTGCTTAGAAATCCTATAAATTTAAAGATACAGCAATGATTTTTTTTTTTGGATTGAAGGTATAAAAGTAAACTTTTAATCTGGCAGCTTTACTTTTCAATAATAGCAGGCCACGCGCTACAAAATTGATATGAAATTACGAGGTCATAGCGGACCGCACAGCGTGCTGGTGAAAATAAACAGTAAGCCCGCCAGCGGCCCGTATGGCCTGCTAAACTCGTTACTGAATATTCACCTTGGCCTGCAAGGGTAGACAAAATTACGGACGCTGGCGTCCCGCACGGCCTGCTGCACTAAAAAAATCTGTATAAGGGTGGCAGTCAGTGTTAAAGATATAATAATTTAATGAAAATAATTAACGAATTTTAGTTATTCAGTTATTTACTGTACTGGTCAGGTTTAACAACATACACATCTCACCTTATGGCCCGAAATTTCTTCAACCACAAATTGTAAATGGTTTTCTTTGATATTATAAGTTTTAACATTTACAGAGAAACATAATAAGCAGGTACCGCTATTCATTTTTGATAGTGTGTTGATTAAATTTATTAGAAGGTTACTTAATATCTTTTTAAGTTGATTTTGTATTAATAGAAGGATTTGCTAGCTTCTGACGATTGGTTAAAGATATGCAAAGCCTTTTTTTCTGAGGCGTATAAGTCCTATCATACAAATATGAATGATGGATTTTGTGCAAACTCCACAAAGTTAAAAGGAAAAACCGCACTGCGACAAGTAGCTGTTTATATAGCGTAATCTAAATCGAATTTCTAAAATCCGAATTTATCACAAACATACATATTAAAATTTACCCTAGACAGAAGTCAAGTCAAAGTCATATGTCAAAACTAAAACATTTTTCTTCGTCTTTTATTTACTTCTTCTTCTTCTTGACTATTAACTTTTGTTTAATATTTATTGTTTTTTATATTGTGCGTTACAGTAATTACAAGTAACATGTTTTTTCCATCACTTCCAGATACATATAGTATATTATACTTATAACCTAAATCCTGCGAACGGACCTACTGCACGTGTGCTCACTCGCCGCGCGCGGTGTCACCCGGTAGTCGGTACCCAAATATCAACGTTGCCACTTCTTTCAATCGAAGCGGCGACGTCTCATGTGTTCACATTATGTACAGAGGTAGTTAAGTATTAGTAGTGGCAGTCAATATGTACCTAGTTTGTATATTAGATAGATATACAATGTCTTTCTCCGAAAAGTGAACGCCCGAAAAAATATGAAAATATACGTCAAATCATCGAGAAAAAACCCTAAAAGAGGGGGTCTAAGTTGCATAAATTTTACTTTTTATAATCATAAAATTTTTCATTCTATTTTATTTTGACGATATCTGCAACATCCATCGACAGATCTTGTCGATTTTGGTTTTATTTAACAGCTACATACTTTTACTAACATAATAAAAGCAATTTAGAACAAACTAGCATCCAAACCAAAATAAATTAAGAACAACCCAGAATTTTGGCATAAAAAAGCAAAATTTTTTTATTTGACACGCCATAACCCTAAAAAAACTCCCCCGACTTAGGTTTTTTACATTATTTTATTTTTTTACAAGAACTTTCTTAAATAATCTGCAAACATTATGTTTACGTATCTCTAACGGTTTAAATGATAATGGGCTAGCAAAAGTTCCATTTTTTTCGATAATTAAAAATTTCATAAACAATAGTGACACTTTTAGCAGATAAAGACTGACTGTACACAATCCCAGATGCGTTGGACGCGCTTTCTAGTTAAATAATTTTAGTTGATCGATGTCTGTGCTCGTGGAACTACGCATATAATTGTTTTTACTACTAAGAATAGTTAATTTGTACTGTGATTTATTATGCCGAGACTAAGTGACTTACCACCTTCCCACATTGCCGATATGCATTATGTGTTTATTGGTTTTTGTGACGGAAAAGCTAGAGGTGCTGTAGAAGAATACCGCCGCAGATATCCAAGCAGACCAGTACTTGGATATCGGTCTTTTATTGCTGTCCATCGTCATTTCGCTGAAAATGGCCTGGCAGATATCGTCAAAATAAAACAGAACGGAAAATTTTATGTTAATAAAAAGTAAAATTCGATAAAAAAAAAGTATGCAACTTAGACCCCCCTTTTAGGGTTTTTTCTCGATGATTTGACGTATATTTTCATATTTTTTCGGGCGGTCACTTTCGGAGAAAGACATTGTATAGGGCTATTTTTTGGTCGCTAGCCGAATTTTCAGGTTTGGTTCAGAATCAATAATACATTCGATTTATGAAATTAAAAATATTAAAAAAATAATTAGATACAATTACTTTATCCCATGTTATAAAACATATTTCTTGGTCATTACGTGCATCACAATCGCGACTCACTGACCTTGAAGTCGATACATTTCGTATAAGAACAACAATCGATGACTTTTTTAAGGACCATTTCAAATCGATTTTTATTTATAAAATTATCCAATTAGACGATAAAATTTAAAACACACCCTTGGAATGATGTTTACTTCCTTATTTTAAAATTTGCCCGGTGACCAAAAATAATCCATAATTTCCGTTGATATCACATTATTTATATTTAAAGTTTGATTATGCATATTTGTCGCTTTGAGATATAATACTCAGAGCATATAACCTATGGAGTCGACAAAGCTGGACATTCCCCTCTGCCAAAGTACATTGGCCAAAGTACAGTACAGTGACGTCAGAGTAAACGTCAAATATGAGTCAACAGTGGGCTTTACTCTGAGAGTAAAGCCACTTGAGACTTTATTTTTACACGTGAGAGTGCGCACTTAAAATAATGTAAAATAAAAATATGTCAGATATTATTGCCATCTAGTTTATGTCAGATATTAATGCCACCTAGGTGATGTCAGATGTTAATGCCACCTAGTTGATATCACATATTTATGCTTCGAAAGATTATCACAATTTTTGATGCATATTTTCATCACATCATTTTGACGCCACTTGATTATGCTGCCTGATAATATCAGATATTTTTGCTGCGTAAGTGCAGACAGATATTATTGAACTCGTTTTTGGGACAGATATTTTTGCTGACCTGCCCATAGTAATATATTTATGCTCGTGACTGTACACAACATATCACCACTTATACATTTTTAATATTCTCAATTTTAATTGACGAATCACTACAGAAACAGTGGTGAGAACAATTCTAAATCTGTTTGTAGTTTGTACTTAAGATTTATTATATATGTCGCGCGAATCGTGAGCGCCGTTAGCTGGACAGATGACGTCATATATGACGTCACGTGAGCTCACATGAGCATTGTAAGCACAAAACGGACAGGGCATTATCGCGCTAATGGCGCTGTTAGCGTGATGCGGACCGCGGCCTAAGCATCGTGAGTATAGCCGTCACAAAGCTGTCATTGCTGTTAAATCCGTTAATAATTGTAGCAACGCTTATAAACTAACATCAACAAACCAACAAGATATTTTATCAAAATATATTATTAGTCAATTAGAGAGGCGTGCGGAAGTAGCATGCTCTATTAAAGAATTCGAGAATTGGCAACAATTAGAAGATTTCTTAAAAGCGCAATTTGGTGATAAAAAGCACTACTCGGCACTGCTCTCAGATCTCCAAGAATGTCGACAATTAAATGGCGAAACCGTCAACCAGTTTGCCCTCAAAGTGGAGTCTTGTTTATCTAAATTATTAACAGAAATAAACATATCGATGCCCACTAGAAAGAAAGGGCAACTGGCTGGTCATGTCGCAGCTATGCAAGATCTAGCTCTTCATATTTTTGTTATTGGCATCAATCCACGATTGTCTACGGTGGTCAGGTGTCGCGACCCCGAGACTCTCGACGACGCAATTAACTTTGCGGTATCAGAGGAGGAAATATTTCAAGTTTCTTTATGTAAAAATTCTGCCAACAACAATTCTCATCATAATCGCTTCCGCGCACCTCAATATAAACCTGTGCTTCAAAACAGGTCATTTAATAATAATAACATGACAACATTTCCACCTAGGCCTGTTAATCCTATTGTATGCCGACACTGTATGATGTATTTGGCATAATTTAATAATTAATTTTCCAGGGCACACTATCGAAGAATGTCGGAAGCGACAGTATAATAATAATAGATTTAGAATTAATAATAATAATAACAGTAATCATCTACCTAATCAATCAGCGCGTCCTTCGCTTCCCTTTAGAAACCAACCCATCCACGCGATCACTTCACCCGAAAATTATAGCGTGGACGAAGGAGACGCACCTTTAAATGAATAAAGGGCTCTCCACGGTGTCTCCCAAGCCCAAAAATCCTACCACTACTAAATCCACATGACACCATTATGTCCTCTGTATTCTCTGTATCCACTGTATCTGACCAATCTAACCGACAGGGTAAACAGCCCTAAACTGGCAGATTGTGCCCCACTGTATCCGCTGTATCCACTGTATCCGCCGTATCCACTGTATCCTCTGTATCCACTGTATCCGACCAATCTAACCGACAGGGTAACCAGCCCCAAACTGAAAGATTGCGTCCCACTGTATCCGCTTTATCCACTGTATCCTCTGCATCCACTATACCCACTATACCCACTGTATCCTCTGCATCCACTATACCCACTGTATCCTCTGCATCCGCTGTACCCGCTTTATCCGTACCTAAATATACCTAATCCAGTAATTCCATATGTAAACCTCCAATATCCATATTCGAGTCAAATCCAAAACTTTCTAAACCAAATACATCCCGCTCCTATTCTGCTGTAGTAAAAACTAGGCCTACTATTTCAAACTCATATACTAACAACCTATCTCGAATCCATAATAACGACAACAACAATACTCAAACTCAAATTGACACTATAAAATCCACCTCCAAACCTTGTGCTTCTTGTTCCACATCCAAATCTCAAATCTATAATATCAAAACAGACCCGACAAAAGGATACCATTCATTAAATTGCAAACATCAGCCTCTCCCAGAACACTTAGACTTCTTGTTGACAGTTGCGCATCAGTTAGCCTTCTAAAGGAATCCGTAATAGATTTACAGCCCAAAATTATCCCTCACAGCATAACTATTCATGGTTTAGGCGCCACTAAAACAGTTCAATCTGTAGGACATACACTGATTCACTCTAACTTCTTTGATCATCATTTTCACTTGATTCCAAACATAGATTTCCCTTACGATGGTATAATTGATAACGACTTTCTCACAGGATCAAACTGCAAAATCGATTACTTAACAAACACTTTATCTGTTTACAATGTAATTAACTTTAAACTTCTCTGAACCCGTTTATATTATTCCACCTCGTACTGAAACAATAATAGAATGTTCAGTACAAAATCCAGATATAAAAGAAGGCCTGATGTTAGACCAAAATATTATAGAATCTCTATTGATAGCCAACTGTATTGTAAAAGTTAAACCTAACTATAGAATAAATATCTCCGTCGTTAACACCTTTGAATCTTCAATGAAAATAAACCCAAATCTAAAACTTAAAATCCTACCTATTAATAAAAAACATATACACGAATTCAATTCATCATTAGAAACAAATAAAAGGAACACTCACGAAAGAACCGAACAAGTACTAAATCAACTCCGGATATCTCATCTCAATTCAGAAGAATCAAATGTTCTTTATGATATTTGCTCTGACTACTCCAATATTTTCCATCTCCCCGACGATCCTTTGACCACTACACATGCAGTTCAATATGAAATTCCTACTACATCCTTTATCCCAATAAATACTAAATCCTACAGTTTCCCAGAAATTCAAAAAAAGAAGTAGCGACACAAATTGATAAAATGCTTGTCGACGGCATAATTAAACCTTCAACATCCCCATGGTCATCCCCTATTTGGATAGTTCCCAAAAAGACTGATGCGTCAGGACAAAGAAAATGACTTAACAATAGGCGACTCAAATCCAATTCCCAATGTGACTGAAATACTAGACCAATTAGGCAAATGCAAATACTTTAGCACCCTTGACCACGCATCCGGCTTCCATCAAATTAAAATGAAACCTGACGACGGACCTAAAACAGCCTTTTCTGTACCCCAAGGACACTTTGAATTTAATCGAATGCCTTTTGGACTTAAAAATGCACCTGCTACTTTCCAAAAACTAATGAATACAGCTTTATCGGGACTACAAGGTATCCAATGTTTTGTCTACCTAGATGACATTGTGATCTACGCATACGACCTTAATCTTCATATTCAAAATCTGACTGATGTTTTCGAAAGACTACGAAAATTCAATTTAAAATTACAACCCGACAAATGCAACCGTACCTTGGTCACATTATCACTGATAAAGGAGTGAAACCAAATCCAGATAAAACAAAAGCCGTCGCAGAATTTCCAATACCCAAATCTCCAAGAGATATAAAATCTTTCTTAGGACTAGTTTCTTACTATCGCCGATTCATTCCTGAATTTTTAAAGAAAGCTTAGCCTTTAACTAACCTTCTTAAGAAAGATGCTTAATTCGACTGGCAAAACCAACAACAACTTTCTATCCACGCTCTCAAAGACGCTTTAATTTCCGCTCCTATATTGATCTATCCAGACTTCAACAAACCTTTCAGCCTTACATGCGACGCTTCCAATTTCGCTTTTTCAGCCATTCTATCCCAAGGCCAAATAGGTAAGGATCGTCCTATAGCCTTCACATCTAGAACACTTAATAAAGCCGAATGTAACTACAGTGTTACGGAAAAAGAGTGTCTAGCTATCATATTCGGCACCAAAGCCTTCCGTCCTTACCTATGCGGTCGACAATTCACTATCATCACTGACCATAAGCCACTTCAATGGCTTTTTAATTACAAAGACCCTGGCTCGAGACTCGTCCGTTGGCGACTTAAACTAGAAGAATTTGACTATAACATTATCCACAAAAAAGGAAAGACTAATATAAACACTTACGCATTATCCCGATTTCCTGTCAATCCTATACAAACAAACTCATCACCTTCATTCGATTCCTTACTACCAAATATAGATGATGACTTTGATCCTTTGGAAGACCCACTCCTAGAACTTCCATCTCATATTCCGTTCTCATTCGAGTCTGAAGACGTCATAAACCCTCACCCTCTCTCTCAAAACCAAAAATCACCACCAAATCCCGTAGTTGAACCGAATTTCGACACCCTACTAATTTTTGAAACTACAACAAATCCTGAAACACAGGAACAAGAACCTGCCATCCCTGAACAAGGTCAACTAGACCTACAGAATATTGATATGAGTCCCAAAAGCACTGATCTCAATCTTGATTTCGAATCATTAAAAATTCCTTCCCCTGTAAATATACACCCTAATAGTAATATCTCTGCACCGAAAAAACATCAACCTGAAACATACAACGACGACTATACTAAATTCCTGAAACAAACTTCCACTAAACACATAATTCCCGACACCATGTTAAGAGAGTATAATGAAAACTTTTTAAAATCTTCCCATAAAATAATACTTATACCAACATCTATAGACATGGATGAATCCAATCCATATACACAATACAAAGACTCTATATGAAATTCAGAAAAAGAATTATACTCATTTCAAACGATAAACTACGACAATAAATTAGTCTACCTACTCTCAGTGCCGGATTAAGCTCTGGCGAGGCCCGGGGCTGGGAGTAAAAAAGGGGCCCCTTTATAGGCACAAAAATGATCGTCATAATGTAATATCATAAAAAGAATAGTATAATTACTTGTACTTTGATTACCAAAAAATAGCATATTCTTAATGCCCATTACTAAAAAAATACATACAGTATGTATTTTTATAAATTTTCACGTATTGCTCAAGTATTTCATTATTAGGTACATTTTGCTTTTTTACAATCATGTGATTGAAATTAAGTGATCTCAAGATATAATTTTAAAATTCAGTAGCTTTTAACAAACTGATGCAAGTGAGCAACCTACTTATTCAACAAGTTGTCTTTGTTTATCAAAGTAATGTAAAATCTTAATAAAAAATATGTACCATTGCTGACATACAGCAATGCAGTGGTAATTTTGTGATACCCTTTTTGATGAAGTTCAAAAGTTCAAACCCGTCAACGACTTTTGATACTACTGTATTTTGAGGCTTTTCCCTGCTAAGAAGTAGTCCAAATTTTGGAAATTTTGGAGAATGGCGATGATGCAAAAATTTCTAATAACGATCTCGACAATTATTTTCTCCTGGAGAAAAAGATCACGCCAATGCAAATGTCTTTTTAGTTACCGCGCGCGATCTTCCCTCGATTTCCGAGTCGCGGATATGCAGGGCAGGGCTAATTATACCGGACAAGCTTGGTGGTAGTCAAGACTAAGAGCAGCTTGACTCGGGGTACTCCCCGTCCCTCTTTATCAGCAGAGAGCGGCGTGGATTGAAATGAGTGGGTGCGATTTGGACATTGGTTACTGGGGTCAGGGGTCAGGGTGGGAACCAGATTCCATTGCATGGTTCCGACGTCGTAGTAGGGTTCATCAGATCAAAATTCCCTAGTCTGAAGTCTTCAAACCGCATTCCTCCTATGCCGCAGCTGAATGCACTTAATTGCCACTTATTAACCATCGAACAAGTGATTGATTTAAAAAATAGACTTCAAAAAGTATCTATAACGTAAATTTATTTAAAAATTTTGAATAGCAATGATTAAGGTTGTAATAACTTTTGTTGGACGGTTATAGTCGTAAGTGGTCGAGAAAAAACCAAAGTGATAGACGCTCTACTACGCTCTACTACATATGAAACGTCTTACATGGAAATGGGCTGGACACGTAGCGAGACTCACAGATCGAAGATGGACCCAACTAACTACCACGTGGCCACGTGTACCAGGCCCGAGTGGAAAGAGAGCCAAAGGTCGCCCTAAAGATCGTTGGGTAGACGAAATAAAGAAAATAGCCGGGAAAGACTGGGACACAACAGCTTGTAAAAGAGCAAAATGGAAATTGTTGGAGGAGGCCTTTACCCAACAGGGGCCTTAACTACGCTGCATTTTTGATTTATTTAAAACTTTTTTAGACTAGAATAAGTAATATGTAATGGTTAAGGATTTAAATAAAAGGCTTTATTATTATTATTATTATTATTACTATTATATTACTTTTGTGCATGTAAAGATTGAGATGTAATGCCTTTTTGTCTCACAATTCTTCCCGCCCCTGTAACATATCGTAATGTTTTAGAAGAGCCCCCCTTCCCTCCCAATATGTCCAATGAACTGTTTTGTATTTGTAAAAAATGTGAACACAATAAGACATTCGAGGTTGTATTATAGAATAAAATATCATTTCAAACAGAAAACGTTTATTAATGTAAATTTATTTGAAGTACTGACTGACATATGCATAAGAAAGAAATACTAAAACAGTTACTGAAAAATTTATAGACATTACGTCGACAAGTTGAAAACAACCGAAATGAAAGAGAAAAGTGGAAACGGCATATGTATAGTAAATTTAATTTGTGTCAAAGCTCGTAAAATATAGTGAATTTAACGGGAGACACACGCGTAGATGAAAATACAAGCTATTGTTTTGATGATAACTATGTCACTCAAAACTACGCAGCTACGTTTATCGGTAGCTCAGAATTTGTTTCGTGCGGCAGCGAAAATACAAACCGGACTAAATATTATGTGTCACTTTGTCTATTTAAATCAGTTTTTTGAGAACATTTCTTATTACAAACATTACAACTAAATGGCATGTCTGGTTAAATTGCATTTCAGACTAAACTTCTTTTTACAAATATTACAATCATATGGTTTGATACCAGTATGAATCAGCTTGTGTGTATTTAAAGTACTTAACCAAATGTCTTATTACAACTTTGACAACTACTAGTATGTGTCACTTTATGATTAATAATTTAAATGAATTTTTCGACAATATTTCTAATTACAAATTTTACAACTATATGGCTTATCATTAGTATGTCTGTATAAACTCCATTTATGTTTAAATTTCTTATTACAAATATGACAACTATATGGTTTGGCTTCAGTATGAGTCAGCTTGTGTGCATTTAAATGACTTTTCTGACCAAATGTCTTTTTACAAATATGACAACTATATGGTTTGGCACCAGTATGAGTCAATTCGTGATTATTTAAAACACTTTTGTAAACAAATTTCCTATGACAAATACTACAATCAAATGGTTTTTCATCAGTATGCATCGATTTATGTTTATTTAAATTCCCTTTGACATTAAATTTCTTATTACAAATATGACAACAATATGGTTTGACACCTGTGTGTATCAGTTTATGTTTATTTAAATTCTCTTTGAGATTAAATTTCTTATCACAAATATTACAAGTATATGGCTTGTTACCTGTATGTGTTATAATATGTCGGTTTAAATTCCCTTTGATATTAAATTTCTTATTACAAATATGACAACTATATGGTTTGTCACCTGTGTGTATCAGTTTGTGTGTATTTAAATGACCTATCTGACCAAATGTCTTTTTACAAATATGACAACTATATGGTTTGTCACCTGTGTGTATCAGTTTGTGTGTATTTAAATGACCTATCTGAACAAATGTCTTTTTACAAATATCACAACTAAATGGTTTGGCACCAGTATGTACCAGTCTGTGTTTTGTTAAATTGCTATTCTGACTAAATTTCTTCTTGCAAATATCACAACTATAGGGTTTGTTATCAGTTGTTTTGTGAGTATTCAAATAAGTTCTGTTCGTATTTTTGTTATCACAAACGTCACGGCTACGTGGTGTGACTTCAGCCTGTGTCAGCTTGTGTATGTCTGTATAATTCTTAGCACTTTGTTTATCATTACAAGTGAGGTATCTGTATAGTTTGCTGTCAGTCGGTGTTGTTTCATGATCACTTATTTCTTGCTCGACTTCTTTAACTTTACAATTTTCTTCTTCACCTTCTTGGTCCATGACGTTGTTTAAACCTGTAACATTACAATTACTTTACAAATATTTACACTTATCTTATGTCGCTTGTAAACGGCAAGATAACGGCTGTGGGAATGTCAAAGAAACTCGTATGTATTTGTGTACTTGTGCACGGACATAAGAAGCTATGCTTCTCTATCGTAACATACAAAATAAGTCACCAAGTGAATGTCATTGTCATTTCAAACATCAACAAGGTCCCCAATGCGCCTAAAGAGTTATAACTTGTAAAGGCTATTCGACGACTAAGGTTCCACGCGTCGATGCCTATATGACGTTGATGAACAAGTTTAGTATGTTACATCCATATAATAAGAAATATGCAGATGACAGAATAGCCTATGTTTAGTTAATATAGGGACAAAATAAAAAATACCAGCGGTTCAACCCTAGCCCTGTCCTGAGAAGCACTGGCGAAACAAACTCAGCAGGCCTCATGAGCAAGTATCTATAAATATAAAAGTACAAATACATTATCATATTATGTTACATATTCAATCAATTACTATAATTGTCCTACAAAATCTGCCTGGGAGGAGGGTACTATTCCCGAGGTGTGTCCGACATATAATCTGCTACCATATAATATCCCTTACCTACTACGCTCACTGCTCTGCCCGCGCTCTCTTTTGATGATTGACCTATTTCCGTTCTTAAATGTTTTCATCTCATTCAAGCGCTTTCTCAACGCTTCTGGACTCTATGGACCAAATCCTACCTACATACCCTACAGACCCGATCCACGTGGCTCTCTCCACTTCCCCTCCTACGGCTGGTGATCTAGTCGTCATACAGGAAGATGGCCTGCCGCCTCTCCGATGGAAGATGAGACGAATCACCACCGCATTGCCCGGAAAGGATGGGGTAATACGAGTGGTGGACTTGAACACTGCACATGGCCGTCTCAGAAGACCTGTGCTCAACCTAGCCAGACTGCCCATGAATTCAGCTCAAGAAAAACTACCGCCCGCCACAGGATGTTTCCGCCAGAGCGCGGAACGTACGATGCGCCCCGAGAGGTGGGGTAAACTAGTTTAGTTCCTGTTTGACAGCGGATCGCTCAGCGCGTGCTCATATAGTGTTTCTCCTGCGCATGGAACATTGTTGCTTGTGCATTTACATATTGTGTCGCTATCAGTGCTTGTGCCCCAGTGCTTGTGATAATAACAATATAAACAATAATAACTAACAGGGTTTGTACAAAACTTCTGCTTTCATCGTGTGGCGTGTCGCTTGGTGTGTTCCCGGACAAAGGTGAGTTTGCTAGTTTTACCCATCCGATCCAACAAATCCTGTATTATTTCTCTTTCCCTTTTATCTAAGCCCGCCCGAGAGACGTCGTCAATCTGTTGTCGCTTATGTTTAATTGTGATTAGTTATCACTTATGATTAGTTCATGACTAACCAGGTTGCTCGAGAAATATGAATCCATGACAAATATCATAGCCGACCAATCAGATACAGCTGTTAAAATTGTGTATAATATTAATTACGGAAGCAACCGTCGAAACCTTTTAATGACCGAAGTCCACTACATTACATCTACACTGCATAGCAGATGCGTAGCCCTCCTTTCTCCTGAACCTTAAAAGCCACTGGAAACTATACTTGACATTATTATTATATGCTGAATTTCAACATTGGAAAATATGGTATGAAAAAATGTACTTAATTTAGACCCCACATGGATTTTTTTCTAGCTCTAATGTCAGCTCGTTCTGTCTCGTGGCCTTGTGGTGAGCATGTTTTACCACAGTCGCGAGGTCCCTGGTCGAATGTGTTATGGACCAACCAGTACCTTTTGTTTTTTTTGTAACGCAGGTACAATACCTCTACGTACACTACCCAGGAGCCCGGGTGGCTCAACCGGGTACATTGTCGGAAACTCGGGCGGCAAATGGGCCCCGGATCTACAAGCAACTGGATACCTCCAGCGACAGGTTGGCCTCAGTGAAAGGACCAGACATCTCCTCCTTTGAGGACTGACTGGCTACCTTTAAATAGTCCAACGTTGGAACCGTGCAATAGGGTTAGGTTCCCATCCTGACACAACATCCCAATGCTCACGCCGGTCGTCCTAATCCACGCCGCCATCTGCTGATTCAGAGGAACGGCTGGAAAACCTTCCAGCCTTCCCAAACCTGTCCGGTTTGGCTAGCCCTGTCTATACCAGATAGGGCTAGCCAAGCCTTGGGGATCACAGAAGCTATGAATCATAGAGTTTGACACATCAAATATCAAATCATTGTCAAAAATAAATAATTGTAATCCATCGGCCACGGTGAATGGAGACAACTCTTAACAAGCGACTTAATTAAAATACATCAATGAATACAAGTACGTCTGCCTGTCATATTGGCATAGTTGCAATAATATTTGTTGGTGTTTTATTGTTGCTAAGTTCTGTTATTTTATTATTATTAATTATTCCATTCTGTATGTGTGTTCTGATTGGTAAAATACCGAAAAGAATGAAGAAGACAGTTTTAAACCGCCTAACCCTGGAGTTAGCTGTCCACTTACGGAAATACTTTGAGTGGGAGCAGGGAAAGACAGTAAACCAAAAAATAAAAGATTACATGGATGTACCTACCAGAAGAAATAGCAATTACACCCTAATATAATAATAATTCTGTAGAATGCGGAAAATTACGTATTCTTCATTCATTCATTTTAGCATGAAAACATATTCATAACATATTGCTAAATTTTAATAAACACAGCAATAAGGCAGTAAAAAGAAAGAAAAAATGTCATTATTTTTGTATAAGCAAAAATATATAGGATAGAAATACCTATAGAAATTTGAATATGTTACTCCAATGAAATGAATATTAGTATTGACATAATAAACTTACCATCTGGACTCTCCTCTTTAATGTCTGCTTCTTGTTTCACAGTCACACAGTGACATGATATTGAGGTACTCATAACTGCTACAGTAGAAACATGCTCCAAGGGTGAGTGTGCAACCTATTGAAATACAAATATTATATGAGTTGATATTATATGTATGTTATTTTTATAAATAATCTTATAATAATAAAATATTAAATAATAAAAAGTCTTTATTGTTGACCTTAACCTTTCGGTTACCGCGGACGTTCATTGACGCTTCAAAAACACGCAGCGAACACGTGGTCGGTACCGGGAAAATTAAACCAAAATAACGAAAGTTTTATATATAATATGCCTACAGCTTATCGCTACTAAAAAAAGTTGCAATGCACTATATAAACTACTAAATCTACTATTTTGTTCATATTGTAATTGCATCTTATTTAATCGGCAAACGGTAGTTATTCCACAACTTGTCTTCCGACAAAGGCCTCCTCTAAAGATTTCCATTCAGTTCTATCTCTTGCTGTTCGAGTCCATGTTGAACCCACTATTTTTCTGATAATATCATCTTCCCATATCTTAGTTGGTCTTCCTCTGTTCCTTTTAGTCTAATGGGTATCATTCTGTTATTAGTCTTGTCCATTTTTCTTTTCTCTCTCTTGTCATATGCCCTGTCCATCTCCACTTTAGTTGTTTGTATGTGTCATATACCTCATTAGAGGGTACATAGAAGAATGCAGTCAGGTGAGCAATAACTTGTGCAGTCCCTGATTTACCGCGTTAATCTCGTTATATAATAGTATGTAGTGTACACATTCTTAAATTTTGTTTTACTTTTAGTGTTTTTTAATTTATTTTCTCTTTTAATGTAACACCTGTGTACTTCTCTTAATTCCGTTTTGACATACTTTCATTTTCATTGCCAGTTGTTCTATCAACGCCCAAGTTTGACTTCAGTATAGTAAGCATGGTAGAATACACTTATTATAAACTTTATTTTTTCTTTCATTGGCAATCTTTGTTCTTCATAACATCACTAAGAGACCAATTTGGGTTCCAGGTGTTCGTTATTCTTCTTTCTTTTTTTTTTTCATGCAGTCTATATGCTCTTTATTCAGTATTTGCTCTTTATTCACTATTATGGTATCTTTTCATGTAGAGATAGACATAATTTTTGTTTTAGTTACATTCATTGTTAAACCTGCATTGTCACTTTCGTCAGTTAGTTTGAAGTAAGTAAGTAGAAAATAATTAAATCCTGAGAAGAACCGGCGAAAAGAAACACCACACAAGGCACTTTTCGACAGCATTATGTGAGCAAAAGGTACCTTTCTGGTCATGCTGGCCCAATTTCTCTGCAAAACAGCATAGCTAACTACATCTTACTAGATCTGAAATAGAATATAACTGAACAAAATAAACAATAAATATCTGTTGAGGTGAACAAATTATAAGAGACAATGACATAACTCATGGCTCCCGGCACACATTTGATAGTAAGGTATCCCATTAAGCTTAGAGCCACAGCACACACGCGTATTTTAGACGCGGCGACCGACGACTTTGCGACAGTCGTGCGACAGTATCGCGATCTCGCGACAGCATTTATAGTAGCAGAGGCCAAACGGGGATTTTCCATGATTAAATTAAAATCCGTGTTACTAGATTGTGTCAGAAAATTGTATGGCGAAAAAAGTTGTACCCTGTAATGGGGTACATACCATTGTTATACCATATATTAACCTTCAATTTAGCGGCCTACATTGAATCCAGACCGTCAGACTAGTAAAAACGACCATCGGAAAACTTGTGCGCGTCAGATTTAGACAAGGTAAGTCTAAATCTGACGCGCATATGTAGAATAGTGTAGATTTCAATAATCTGACGATTTAAGTGTGGTATAAGGAAATAGGTAAGTCACAAATGTGTAGAAAAATATGTTACCTCGAAATACCTGAGTGTAATTAGACCTTTTTTTATTTTGAAGGATTAATTTTAAAGATTACGGAAAAACATATAATTTGACGATTTTATTGGGTTAGGTAGCTAAAACCATATATATAGTGTGGAGCGCACAGCTGCTCAGAACTGCAAAATGCCTAATCCTATGTCCCTTTGACACTTTAGTCACTACAAATTTTGCATCCCGATCTCCCCTACTATGAGATGTTAATTGACATTAATTGACATACAATAGCGTCTAAAATGCGACTGAAACGCTAGTATCGCGTCTAAAAGTATTATGTGTGCTGGTGCCCTAAAATGTACACCAGAATTTAAAAATATAATATTATACTGTAAACCATGTTACTACTGGGTACTGTACTTGCATGTTTGTTCAAAAAATATAAATGCCAGTATTTGAGCATAGCATAATATATAAAGTAGAAAACTATTTTTGACAAGAAATTATATTCACCTCAAGATGTTCTTCTTTTAAGTTGATCTGAGTTTGTTTAAGGAAATTGTAGCACTGTTGTAATTTTGCATAACAAATGTAGCACAATATATGTGGATGAGTTTGTGTGTCCACCTGTGAACAGTCATAACAATTGTTACTAACATAATACAGTCACATAAATTTAGTATTTCACACTTTAAAATACTACTAAGTACTTTAAAAATTTCAACTCTTACATGAGTAAATATTATTCACAAGATACAGTCACAAGCTGCTCTTAAAGATATAATAATTTAATGAAAATAACTAACGAATTTTAGTTGTTCACTTATTTACTGTACCAGTCAGGTTTAACAACATACACATCTCACCTTATGGCCCGATATTTCTTCAACCACAAATTGTAAATGGTTTTCTTTGATATTATATGTTTTAACATTTACAGAGAAACATAATAAGCAGGTACCACTATTCATTTTTGATAGTGTGTTGATTAAATTTATTAGAAGGTTACTTATTATCTTTTTAAGTTGATTTTGTAATAATAGAAGGATTTGCTAGCTTCTGACGATTGGTTAGAGATATGCAAAACCAGTCCAATCATACAAATATGAATGATGGATTTTGTGCAACCTCCACAGAACAGACAGAAGTCAAGTCAAAGTCATATGTCAAAACTAAATCATTCTAATTCTTCTTTTATTTACTTCTTCCTCTTTACTATTATCTTTTGTTAAATTGTGTTTTATTTTTATTGTTTTTTATATTGTGCGTTACAGTAATTACAAGTAACATGTAGGATGTGTAACATGTATACTGGAAGTGATGGAAAACCATCACTTCCAGTATTATACTTATAACCTAAATCCTGCGAACGGATCTACTGCACGCGTGTCGCGTGCTCGCTCGCCGCACGCGGTGTTACCCGGTAGTTCTCTAGTATGAAATAGTAGTCTATGCGATAGTCGGTAGGTACCCAAATGTCGACGTTGCCACTTCTTTCAATCGAAGCGGCGACGTCTCATGTGTTCACATTATGTACAGAGGTAGTTAAGTATTAGTAGTAGCAGTCAATATGTACCTAGTTTGCATATCAGATAGATTTAATCATTTATTATTTTGTTTAAGTATTGTGTTGCACTTACTAAATGATCTAAGGTTGCACTGAATAAACGATATATATATAATAATTCCTTATATAATTTCCGTTGACATCAAATTATTTATATTTAAAGCTGGATTACTCAGAGCATATTATTATAACCTGGAGTCGACAAAGCTTGACGTTCCCCTCTGCTAAAGTACATTGACCATATGGCCATACACATTTATAAAAACTATTTGACGTTCGACTGGCCCCTATTTCCTATCCTATCGTGAATAAGTGCTCCCAAAAAACGTAATTGAGTCTAACTATTTCTTTATTCTCATGTATTTCACAAATCGAATGCATTATTGATTCTGAACCAAATCTGAAAATTTTACCGGCTACCAAAAAGTAACTCTGTATAGGGAGCATACACGAAACAGAGACAGCACCTTCACCGCCCTAGTAATCATTTTAGGAATCAAGTGCTAGCAAAACACTAAACAACAGACAATGTCAATGACATGTTTACATAATATATCATACATAGAAACATAGATTTAGAATTGTTCTCACTACGTGAAAGGTGTAAAAAGCGGGGGAACGAGACACTATTTTCATGAGTAGCAGACCCAGTATAACATATTAATCTATGAGAAGACCATAGCTTCCCCCTTGTCACGAAAGCAGCGGATTACAACCCCGAATGCGTGACTAATGTCGGTCGCCGTCCCAGACATGTTCTGGCTGATGCCGACGACATTATCACTACAACTGTTACAAGAGTCATCGAAACACGTAAACAAAGACAGACACACACCCGCGATGCAGGTACTCTACACCCCGTCCGGGGGATCCGGACGCGGACACAGTTCCGACCACAACTTCACCCTGACAGACAACAGCACACACGTTCGGCTCCTGACAGCCAGAACGACGATGTTAGTTTAGACCCCGTCCAGATTGAGCGAATTACGCGCGTATTAGGCCTGATTACAAACAATTTAACGAGGTGGTCGGGGTTCAAGTCCCTCACGAGTCGTCTTTCTTTTTTTATGTCTTTCTTTTTTACATTATTATGTTGCACATTAAATATAATAAAAAAGTACTGAACTATATTTATTACTATTTACTAACTACGTGTGTGAAATTTTGAGGCACTTGAAACCCGACC
>LUGF01040918.1:330185-350091 GCA_001625245.1 Calycopis cecrops | reverse complement strand
GGCGACAGCGCCGGGCCGTGCCGGACGCGATGCGGCGACAGCGCCAGGACGTGCCGGACGCGATGCGGCGACAGCGCCGGGCCGTGCCGGACGCGATGCGGCGACAGCGCCGGGCCGTGCCGGACGCGATGCGGCGACAGCGTCGCCTCTCACAGAAATTATTTGTTAACAAACAAAAATAGTCTGGCAGCGAGAGAGTACGAGAACACGTGCCGATTGAATCTAGATCTGGTAAGAGAGACTAAGTACTAACTGGCCCAGTCCACTTCGGTATCTCTCGAGGTGCAGAGGTCACCCACAACACCCGCGCTGCAGCCGGTTCGGTGCGGACTGCGGTGACGCCTCTCGAGATTGTGGGGGAAGACAAATATTGTGTAATAATCGCGCTTGCACTTCTCCCCGCCCATCCCGACTTCCCTCATTAAGGAATTGTCGTTTTCGACCTGAATGTCTGCTGTAGATCCGCGGAAAGAAGACAATTGGTCTTCATCTGTCGTCAGTTACTAGGAGCGCTAGGTGACGCGGGACGCCCATGCATAAACGAAGTGGTGTGTATATAATTATATTATCACACTAATATATAAAGAAACCGCGATAAAATCCGTTAAAATATTTCTAAGGTTACATAAGAATTAATACTAGTATGTTATCGGGAGACTGCACATAAGGAGTGCCTCAGCCCTCAACACTTTGATCGGAGATCTGCGGGCCCTAGAGGCTTCGTTTGAGCCTCATAGTGATAGCGCGTTATCAGCAGGCGCGGCGCGTGACTCTGTCGATAGTAGTGCCGTGCGTGTCGATAGTTATAGTGCCGTGCGATAACGAACTTTATCGATAGCGCGCCGGCCGCACGGCACGTCCCTATATCCCTCTACCATCACCACCCTGTGTACGAACAAATATAGAATTGTGCGCTATAAACTATTTATGGATTTCGCTCTTTGAAAATATTTTTTTTGTACAAAATTGTGTGAACAGAACCAGTCCAGCGGTACTTCAGCGTAACGCTTCAGTGCGCTTACGTTTCTTACGTTTGCTCCAGACGCGTATCAACGTATTGAAGATACTCTTACATAGGGGAAAACAGGCATCCGGTGACTACCTACCCTCACCAACATTTATGCGGTAGCTATGCTCCTTTGCCCCATCATGCCCAAGGCCCACTGAGTACAGACAAACCGCATGAAATGCGAAAGCCTAGCCGTCAGCCACCACTCACCAGTCACCACGTTACGCCGCGCGCCAGTATCAGGTGGCGAGACATTTCATCCCTATATCCCGAGTCAAACTTACGTGGACCCACCGCGCGGTGCCGCGCTCATCTCTAGCGCTTCGAGTATAACAACATAATCATTTGAACTTACAATAAAAACATCTACCATACCTTTGCCACCTCAGCCCTGACCTGAGGAAAGCCAACGAAGGCCGTAAACTCACGTGCGAGAGAGACGGAACTAATGCGTTATGCACGCGTCTCGCGCTGGCGCCGGTGTGACGTCACACTTTCTTATGCAACTCTCCGCGCATCTGTCTAATAAACAAACAACGCTGTACTGTTGGTTGTCTACTGCGCGCGTGCGCCGAATTTAAAAAAGTGTGTGCTTTAGACCACACAACTAAAGTAAAACTAAATATTGATTTTTATTACCGTAGTTTCAACGTCATATGATATTAATGAATTTTCAAATACAAAAAAAAACACTTAATTCGAATTTGAAATTTGAACTTGAATGGCAACTTCCATTTCTTTTATGATTTAGGAGGGCAAACGAGCAGCCGGAGCCATTTTCATGACTACCGACGCCCACAAACATCCGCATAGAGGCTATACAGATGCGCTGCCTTCCTTTCTCCTCCCACCTCCATGGGCCACCGGCTACTTACACACCGCACGCAACGCGACAGCACAGCTGTCACTTTACGCCAGTCTCGTGTAAGCGAGAGGTACCTCCCCGGTCGTGCCGGCCCAATTCGACTGCATGCAAGCATGCAGTGTGGCACTACTTCTTACCAAAATGTTAATGGCCATTGGCCTCAATCAAGTCAAGAGCGCGTATAGAAGTTTTACTTCAATAAAAAATAAAGATACTGAGTGTTCCGGCGGATAAAGACGCCCGTAGACGTTCCGCCTGCAGCTTCCCTTAGGGGCCACCGTAAACTCACAAGCTGCAAGGCGAGAGCAGAGCATACAGGGAGAGGCCGACCGGATTATTTTAGTTAAATTATTGACATGGTGATGTTGATGAATGTCAATACAGCCGTGTCTGTATTTGTGTCGGGAGCTGGTGCGGAGACGCGACATCGCACTGCGATAAGTACGTGATCACTGATAAGATAAACTCATTGACTCGCACCTCTTATCTCCGCGACTCGGTTACGTCGTCCGGCGACGGCTCAGTCGTCGCTATATGCAAACTGTCGCGGGTTCGACGCACACCAGTCGGGGGTGGCGGAGGTTGTGTGTATGTTTGTTAATAACGTCTATAACGTTAGACAATTTACAACGTTCTTTGACTCTCTGTCAGTTGTCACTCATTAGGTGAGCGCCATTACAGCGGCGCTGGTTCTTACTCACTTTATGATCTGTCAGAGGTCGGCTGCACGATACCGGCGTAAAGCGCATCCGGTGGTCCATGTCCGGGGGGGAGGGGAGATGGAGCATCTGTAAACCTCTGTGCACCAGTAGTCATGAACCCGTGCTGGTCGATGGGCGTTAAACTCTAAAGTATTAGACGCGAAAGAACACCGCAACATGGCTGTAGACACACGTTGATAACACTGTAGACGCTATTTTGATAATATTTAGTACCTATACATGTAAGTATACAAATACTTACACGTTATACAAGTCTGCAGGTCCCCATGGGGTACAGGCTCTTGTAGTCCGTTTCAAATTCTTGTTCAAACACACTCGTGTGTATATTTTATCAAACCACTGTGATGAAGTCGAGGCTTGTAGAAAAGTTCTCCAGTATTTGCGAACGATTTAACCTGGAACTTAAAATCAAAATTTTGTCTACATACTATTATTGTAAATATTTTTTTAAAGAATAGAATGAAAGATTGAAATGAATTGATAATATTTATTGATTAATTACACAAAAAACAAATACGATTCAAACAATTTCATTACCAGGTCACTAAGAGTTCATAACAGGCAAGCAAGTGGACTAGAAGGTAAATTTAGACAGCGATTATTTCTGATGAACGGTAACGCTAAATTGGCTCACCTCCACCCGTCTATGCAAGCCGCTTACAGTGTTACATCGTGCACACAGGTTAACTGCGCCGGTGGCCGTCCCGCCCGCTTCACACACACATAAAACAATATCAATTTATATAATATTAAATATTAACTTGCGGCTTCGCTCGCGTCAATATTTTTTTTTAATAAAGAGTGCCATACTCGTAGACCGAGAAAAGAATAGACTGCGGGTTGGCGTGTCGCTGAGCAAGACAAAAAATAAAGGTGCCTGACAATTAAGCGTCACCATTTCAATTTTTTTTTTCATTATTTTTTCATTATGTATCATGGCAAAAATATACCTACTCGCCACTACGATGCATTGGTCTTGATTTAATTGGTATTCGCCAACAGGACAAGGCACGACGATGATTAATCAATTAATCCGCGTCGCGATCCGCCCCGAGGCACTGCGAATGTATTTCGTATTCTCGACAAAACGACGCGCGCGTCAATTAAAAAATATATTTTTTATTATTTTATTAATTAATTAACTTTATACTAATCTATGCAAAAGAATTAATATTTATTGCTTATCAAATTAATGGATTAATTAATAATATTTTACAAAAGGTGCCTATTAAGAAAATGTTTTATAAGATGTGAATTTTTTCTTTTGTACAGCTGAATTGGTCCTGCACGACCGGGTAGATACCAATAGCTCATAATATGATACCGGCATAAAGTGTTGACTATACCATTGTTTCTTGCAGCTTGTAAGCTATCCAAATATTCGTAATTATAAGACTGTTGATAAAAAAAAAGATAAATTGTAAGATTTTTTCCGCCCCGTAAAAAAATTGTGAAAGTAAAGACACCAAGAATGTGTGAGTTAGATTGAACAGCAGAACTGTTAACAGCGCTTTTTAAGAATCGTTAATGGCGCAGCATGTGCCAGTGCCAGAAGAGAATTAGGTTCTTCGGGTTGTAACGGCGACACCCGTCCCTTACAGGGTCTTCCCTGATCCTACTAGGTTATTTAAAACTAGAAATAAAACAACAAAGCCACATTATTATTTTTTTGTTGTATTGTGTGTGTGTAATTATATTATATAGAACTAATTTATTATTAGTGCATTCCTTATTCTTATCATTAATTTGTTTCATAATATTTTTTATTTTATTAACATTAGTATATACAGTAAGAGTAACAGGTAGTTCTGCATGCATGCATGTATGCATGTAGCCAAATTGGTTAGGCGAGATCGGGTTGTACTTCTCACATACACCATAGCGATGAGCCATGGAAGGAGGAAGAAGGAGAGCATCTGTATAACTTTTATGGCCTATGCAGATCTCTATGGGCTTCGGTAGTTCTGAAAATGGGGGAAACTAGAAATCGGACCCCGATTTCTCGTTTGCTCCCTTATAAAATAAAAAATAAAAAAAAGATTAAGGTCACTCAAAAGAAAATAACTTTGTTAGTCAATAAAAGATAATTAATACCTAATAGGGATTAAATTAACAAACTAGAGATCCTATCTGTTGGAAAAATTTTAAGAACAAGTTTGTAGAGAATCAAATTACAACAATTTTTGTACAATTCTTGTCCTCGCGCTTTTACTGTGAAAACAAAAATGGCCAAGTTATTCGAGAATAACCGTTTTTTTTAAACAAGCAAAGCAATGTGTCAAGTGTTATCAACGCAGGCAGAGGACAACATATACACATATACATATAACATATATATATATATCGTTTACTTTTACGACCAATTATTGAGACATCGATTTAAAATAATAATTACACGTATGTGTTTTTAACATTTTACAATATATCCTATCCTATAGGTATGGTAGGTACTACCTATAACCATAGACCTAAGCTCCATAGAGCTTTATATTTTTTTTTTTCCTTTTTTTATCCCTTTTTTGGTGAAGTGGTGAAGAAGGTTGTAATGTTAATAATAATAAATATTAATAAATTAAATACAATGTTAATCTTATACCGCAGTGCGTCATAGATGTAATGTGGTTGATTTAATGGTAGAATATTAATTCTATAATGATACTAGCTGTTTCCCGCTGTTTCACCCTCTTCATATGATTAACAAACTTCACCCCCGACTTTTAGGGGTTGAATTTCTGAAAATCCTTTTATAAGTGGGCTCACTTACATCATGAAAGGAAGAAACTTGAAATTTGGTCAAGTTTCTAGGTACAGTCATTTTGGCTCTGCGTTGATAAGTCTGACAAGTTTGCCTTTTTTTAAATCATCTCAGGAGGACGAGTAGAATAAGACAGGCTTCTTTATTAATTTAACAATATGATCAAAAGACTGATGATGTTGACTGACGTCCCGGCTAACAAGGTTAGCTGATGCAGCTTGATCGCATGCAGTTACGACGCATCACAACACAAGAGAGCAGGAGAGGTGTATGTTTATATCTCCGTCCCACTCGCTCGCTCACGCAACGCCCGATTAGATTTCGTCAGATATCGTCCAAACGCCACCGCTTGACCTGAACTCGGGTTGCAAAACGCCATGGTTCTCACATAACTAATATGCATGTTATAGTTATTTAAATAAATACTTGACATTATTTTATTCATGAAATATGTATTTGAGTACGTGGCTGCGCGACGCTGTGCATTACTGAAACAAGTTTTAACGCATGCACCTACATGCTGAAAAAAAATTGTCCGCCTTTGTTTGTTAAGTATAGTAAGTACCGTACTGTAAATAAGAGTAATTGTAAACTTGGTTTAGTGACAGACATTCAAACATCAGATGCACATCTAGTTTAACAGATGCGTTGCTCCCTTTTACCCCGACCACCTAATGGGTCACCCGATTGCATAGAATGCCACAGCATAGCCGTACTTTAGACGGTATGTAAGCAACAGGTACCTACTACTCAGATCGTACCCGACCTGAAAAATGCCACGAGTCGTCAAGAATTTACTCTATGGTACAAGCAACTAAGTGTTCAAAAATCTTGCTGTTGGTGTTGCCAGTGTAGCAGCATTCTAGTCCGGGTGACAGAAGTGAATCACCAAGCATATGGGATGTGAGGAACTCACGAAAGAGCAATCTGAACACCTATTCAGTACGAGTCCTGACGATCTTGGAGGTGCGCTGGAGGTGATGGAGGTGATTAACGTTAATTATCTAAATCTCATTAAATCTGGCCGTCATGTCATTTACGTCTCAAGTGAGAGCCAGACTTGTCTTTTGGTGACGACTGGCGCCCGCGAAGAGGTTTTGCAGATGCGTTGAGCTCTCACCCCATCCCGTGGACCACTCTCACAACAGCACGGACCACGACAGTGTAGCCAGTTATGTGAGCGAGAGAGGTCAGCTGCACAATTAAGCTGTAACCAGCACCTGTTGAAAGTGTGTCCTATTTGTCGAGCAGCCGTACAGCAGAGCACAGCGTGTACGGGAGCCGAGCGCGCCGGTACATATAGCGGGGCGCAGCACGCGCGCGCTCACTCGCGAACAGAACGTCACTAGTTTACTAACACCTGACCACCCCTGTGAGCCTGGTAGCGGTTCAGTGTTATAGTGCAGTGATTTCGTTTCTAGCCGGAGTTTAAAAAAATAAACGTAAGTTTTTTGACACATGGAATAGTTTAAATCTGCATGCATGCATGTTGCACTTGCAATTTTATATTTTTGTCTATGACGCAAATAGACCAACGCCTCGGCTCCTTAAACATCACCTTAAATGACAAAAAAAAGTTGGTGCTCAAGCAAGAAAAATATATGTTTTCCTCATCATGATTTTCTTCGCACCAAAAGATTTCATATTTTTTCTCAGTTAGTCATCAAATAAGTAAAATCTGAGTTTCAAATGAGATATGTAAAAATCTTTGAGATAAAAATAACAATATAATTTTATTTATTTAATAAGTACGTAATTATAAAATTCTTTGACGTAATTTAATAATAAATTCAATGTTCAAACATCCAAAGTATTTGTTTAAGTATGTTTTATCTGAATAACAAACAATTGTTTATTATAAATTATTATGTCATTTTACTTGAACTAGACAGTTTATAGATAGTGGGAGGGACGACCGCGGCACTTAGCCTTTAGTTTTCAAAAAGCCAGCCACTGAGCTGGAGCTTTTCAAAATGAAACCGTTACCGACTTTACACGCGCAGCCGCCAACCATGGTCTCGATGGGAACCGTCTTACACTATTAATATTTAAATACGACTAGCTGCACTCCTCGGCTTCCCGCGTAAATTTCGATCCCGGGGAAAATAGAAAATCATCACATGGCATCCCATAGGAACATTTTTTCGGGATAAAAACTATCCAATGTGTTAATCTAAGTTACTCGCTGTGTGGGCCTTTCGTGGTATTCGGTTCAGCAGTTTTTGCGTGAAGGAGTAACAAACAAACAAACAAACTTCCGCATTTATAATATTAGGTTTGAGAGTGTCACATGAATACACGATTGTTGCAGGCGGATTGCCCAAGATGTAGATTAGAGAGGGCTTTAACTACGTAGTTTTGAAAGGCAAACTTGAATACATTTACAAGCCGATACAGATAACTAATTACTAATTAAATCAGCAGTTTAGAAATAACGTTCAAATATTTTTGATATGTAACAGAATATATATTTAGCATATTTAATTTTATGTTTACCTGCGTATACTTGTAATGGTGCGTTTGCATTTTGAAAGAGGTAGTCGTGTTGCATTGTAGCCGAGTTGGGCGCGACCGCAGAGGTACCTCTTGCTCACAGGGGTTGAGTTGAACCTTAAAGGTTATGACTCTCCTTTTTTATTTTTACATCACATCACGAGGCCCGCTGATTTGTTTCGCCGGTTCTTCTCAGGACAGGGCTAGGGTTGAACCGGTGGCAGATTTAGTTATTGACGTTCAAAAAATAATGCCTGTAATTCTATTTTCATTTTCCATTTGCTTTGGGAACCGTTGGCCCATTGGACGGGCGAAAGGCAACACGTCTGCATATTATGAATATTAAAGGGCAGAGGTAAAAGAAAGGGCCCTGTTTGTTCGTTTGTCCCCTCGCTATAAGTTAACATTTGAACCTTCTCAAATGTCTTATTTTAATGTTAAGAGTGAGTAAGAGAGAGAGAGAGAGTAGTGGTGAGAGTAAGAGTGGCCTATATTTGTGGTGTCGGTTTTCTATCTAGTGATATATTCTATGATGACGACCGGCTGCCTCGGTAACTTAGGGTCTCACACCAGAGGTCGCGTGTTCAAATTCCGGCTCGCTGATTTTGTCTGTTTTTCTGTAATAAAAAAAAATAAAAAATAAAGCTTATTAAAAATCAGTTGTAACGTGACAAAGTCCTGAAGGTACATTATCACGGAGATGTCACATGATAAGCTCAACGGATTAGGATGAAAGGCACTCACTATACACATAGACTACAATTTGGAATAACTTAAAAATACTTTTTATACAGAAAAAATGTGAATATATTACTAGCTATGGCCTGCGGCTTCGGTCTCGTTGTTTTTCACGATAAAAAGGATCCTATGGCGCTCTTCACTTCTTCAACTATCTCCCTACTAAATATCACGTCGATCCGTTGATCCGATTTGATGTGAAGGAAGGACAAATAAACAAACAAACATACACATTTTCCCATTTGTAATATTAGTATGGATGATAGAGTTCACAGTTCACACGGGTGAAGCCTCAAGTCAAGGCCTCGACTTACTGCTGATGTTATAAATTAAAATTTATATTTAGCACACAAGTAGATTACAAATGTGGAATTATAAATAACTTTTCTTCTCAAAAAAATGTATTCCGAGCTCATTTTTAGGTGTTTTTTTTCGATAATTTTCATTGGTGTGGAACTAAGACAACACGTGCATGCCCTGTGTGCGGATGTCTATGGACGTTGGTCCGCACTGAAAGACTCGGACTGTTCGTCTGCACCCTTCCTTATAAAATAAGGTGACATCCCACCGCCTGCGTGCGGCGGACAGAGCGAAGCGGACGATATCTCTGTGAGCATAATCAGGGCACATGTCCTTAATATCCTACTAACTTACTATTTTATAAATACGAAAGTTTGTATGTATGTTTGTTTGTTTGTTACTCCTTCACGCAAAAACTGCTGACCCTTTTTGCATGAAATTTGGCACGTACATAGAGACTTGGATTACCTATAGGATAGATTTTATCCCGAAAAAATGTTTCTATACGATGCCACGGTAGGTTTTCTATTTTCTACGGGATTTCCTATTTTAAGCTGGTGAAACCGCGGGGTGCAGCTAGTATTATTCTATATATAATTTATTTTTTGATACATTATATTTTGTCCGTATGTAGATCATTAATTAATTATTACATCTCTTAAATGAAGTCATTGAACTGACCTATTTGTTTCGCGTCTGTTATCACGTATCTCCCAAACGTCTGTAGCAGCCGAAATAGGTCATTCAACCGGCGCGGTGACACACTTTATCTGCGGAACTTGCCACTAATTCTCTAACTACCGGAACTTATCAAACCTATTTCTTGTAGCATATTATAAACAGAGTGATTTGTTATTGTTTGCTTGCAGTGTGCCGAAATTCCGATTTCCCGTAGGAATTACCGATTTCACCGCAGTAAAAAGTGTTTTTGAAGTTGACCAGGCTTAGTATCTACAAATACTCCACAAAAGTTTCATTCGAATCCGTCCAGTAGTTTCGGAGATTAGAAAGAAACGGACAAACAGGCACAAAAAAATTAAAAATAATTGAAAAGTGCTCTAATACTATTTTAACATCGCCCCCAATTAGTTTTTCGTAAATATATTCAATGTACAGACACACGGATTTTACTGTTTTATTATTTGTATCGATGTATGTACATAATGTAATTTTCCACTTCTTGCCAGACATCGCTCTCCGCCTGTTTTTTTATACTTAGTACCTGTTTATGCTTTATCATCGTGTGAATTAATTAAAACATTTCTTCCTTTGAGGCTAAGATTTATTCAGATATAAAATTACATGGCTGTTCTTCACGGTGGTTCGGCCGAAGAGAAACTTGAAGGGAACACGTCCCTCGACGCTAAAGTCAGTCCGGGAAGCGGAAATGTCACTTACACAAAACGTCACAGATTACACACTACACTTTGCAACTGTCACTTGACGTATTAAACGTTCATAATTAGATGGCGGTGCTGTGCATATCTGGCGTGAACAGTACCAATATACGGCACAAACGACTAGCCGGAGATATTTTCATGACTTCCATGGACTACCTCTTTCATTATTGTTCGACCGAGAATGTAGGTCAAAAGGATTTAAATACCTGGTGGCTGGTACTTTAGTTTACGGTGGTCCATTGAGGAGTGAAGAGTTCCTACCACGCGCCTGCACGGCCTTGTAATTTGGATGTTTATGGAGCATGGTTCCCTCTTCTACAAGCGGCAGCAGAGACGCCCGGCGCCGCCGCTAGTGCAGCGAGCGTCTTGTTTGTCGACACTTATCTGCCGGCATTGAACCTGCGACCCGCGGACGCGCGTTTTTATCAGCGGAGCTGCTTTCGTGTCCCATTACTGTGCACTAGCTGCGACACCCGGTTTCACACTTTTTTTACGTTTGTAAATCTGGCTTATACCGTCCCCTAACCTTGATAGTTAAATAGAATATTGTAAACACACTTGTGACGCATCGCTCCAATCTGCGGGTGGAAGGGGAGTCCCGCGACCTAGTCTAGTAAGAGGTAGTGCCACGCTGCGTGCTTGCATGTAACCGAATTAGGCAGCCGCGGCCCGACCGGGGAGGTACCTCTCGCTTACACGAGACCGGCGTAAAGTGACAGCTGTGCTGTGAGGTCGGAGAAGAAAGTCAGCGCGCCTGTACAGCCCCTATGCGGATGTCTCTGGGCGTCGGTAGCCATGAAAATGGCTCCTACTGCTCGTTTGTCCATTGTCTATTAAAGCTGTGTTGAGCGTCTCTTCGCTTCTTTTTATTCCTGAATATATGTTGAGCGGAGGGGTGGCCGAGTAGGAGCTGGTGCCCTCGCAGCATTGTACCCGGACTGGAGCGGCGCGCCCGGGAGATCTCGCTTGATCATACTCATTGACTTGATGATACATACTGCCTTGATAATGATACTGGCTATGTTATTGTTTCGTGTAGTTCGGTTTTCGCGGGCGGAGGAGGGAAGGAATCTTCAAAACCATGCGATGTTAGTGGGCGGTGACATATCAGACGGTTCGTTTGTTCCCCCGTGTACAAAAACACCAACAAGGCGTCATGTGTGTCGTGGTCTCGCTGTAAATGCACGAATAAGAGGTAGTGCCACGCTGTATGCTTGCATGCAGCCGAATTGGGCCGGCACGACCGGGGAGGTACCTCTCGTTTACACGAGACCGGCGTGAAGTGACAGCTGTGCTGTCGCGTTTCGTACGGTGTGTAAGTAGCCGGTGGCCCATGGAGGTTGGAGGAGAAAGGGAAGAAATGCAGATGTCTATGGGCGTCGGTAGTCATGAAAATGGCTACAACTGCTCGTTTGCCCCCCTATACCATAAAAAAAAAATAAAAAAAAAATGCGCTCAGGTCTCCGCCAGAGGTTGAGGTCTACATCATGAGAGGCAGCTAATTACTGCCAAGTGTGGCGTTATATGTAATAATAATAATAATAATATTTGTGGACTTTACACACCACGTTAGTCTAGCCCCGTGCTAAGTACCGTAAGGACTTGTGTTACGGGTACTAAACAACGGAAATTTATTTAATATGTTTTATAAATTTAAGAAATTTTATATATTTAAGATTTTTATTATAGAAATACATATAAATACACAGATAAACATCCATGACCAAGGCGGGATTCGAACCCGCCACCCCTGGCGCAACATGCTCAGCTTATCCGAGCCCTGTACCACTGCGCCAGCCTGGTCGCCATAATATCTACACAACCTCCGCGCGGATGTATATGCGCGGTAGTAACAAGACAACCGCGACTGCTCGTTCACCTCCTTATACTACGTCAGTAATTCATTACTGGCTGACTCAGGAGGATTCCAAGTGCAATGGAATCCTTGGCGGAAATTGTCTGTTTTTGGAGTTGGCTGCGTGTGTGTAGTCTTAGTACTTCTAGGGTAGTTAGTAGATACTTCCTAGTAGTTCTTAGAACACCTAGACGGAAAGTATGGTGCTCCGTTAAGTAAAGTCCGGTGTAAGTTTCCGTAGCGTCCATACGATTTAGTATCTATAATCTAATATAATAATATAATATACATATATCTAATATCCTATTAATATTATAAATGTGAAAGTTTGTATGTTTGTTTGTTTGTTGTTACCCCTTCACGCAAAAACTGCTGCACCGATTTTCATGAAATTTGGCACACATATAGAGAGTAACTTGGATTAACACAGGATAGTTTTTATCCCGAAAAACTGTTCCTATGGGATGCCATGGGATGATTTTCCACGGGATCGAAATTCACGTGGGTAAAAACGCTGGGCACAGCTATCTAATCATATAATGTGTGCTGCTGCACACATTATATGATTAGATAGCTGCAGCAACAGCTGTGCTGTCGCGTTTCGTGCGGTGTGTAAGTAGCCGGTGGCCCATGGAGGTGGGAGGAGAAAGGGGGGCAGCGCATCTGTATAGTCTCTATGCAGATGTCTATGGGCGTCGGTAGTCATGAAAATGGCTACAACTGCTCATTTGCCCCCCTATACCATAAAAAAAAAATGTAATATTGTTGTCTGAGTGGCGTTTCAGGCGAATGCAGTTCTAGCATCAGCTACCGGCACCGCAGCCGGTCGCGCCCGTCATCCGACTGATACCGGAAACATTATTTCATTAAAATAATAATAATTTACTAGGAACTGATCATAATCACGTCAGCTCAGTCCTGCACTAAATGTAGTAAGACAACAAAGTAAATCAATCTCAATAAAAAGCTGATTCGAAAGTTTCGGAGAGGAGTAGGAGGAGGAGGAGTCAGCAGGTACCTGTTCCCAAACTTTCGTATCAGTTTTAATAAAACTTTCCACAGCTAAATATTCCGTTTTGATTAGTGACCGCCATGTTTTAATTACCACATTGTCGTCGTACAGATCTATTAGATTTTCTTTAATTAGGAAATTATACTGAAAATTTTATTAAAAATATACCTATTATAAATTAAATATTGTAGACCGCGCAAGGTGTGCGTTAAAATTCGAATGAGTTTTTGATTACACCTGATTTGTAAAAAATTATAAGTTATTGTATAAGTGTTTAATTAAATAAATAAAATAGAAAAAAAAATAGATGAATATGCAATACCTGGGCGGGATTCGTATTCGCGACCCCTGGCGGATCGGTCGTCATTTATTGTGACACGTGAACGCTGACAAGGTACAGCAAACAGCAGGACCTCTGCCACTGACGGCATGAATCATTTGGTATTTGCAGCTGTCATGTGGGACAGTGCCTAAAATGTCATACATTCGTAGTAGGTACTAGGTAGCAGAGACGACTCCGACTCGACGGTTATGGTTATGGCTATGGGACTCACAGTGCAAGATTTTATTCTTTAGGTGTAAGGAGGCAAATGAGTAGTCAGAGTCATTTCCATGTCCACCGACATCCATAGACGTCCGCGTTACAGATAAACAGATGTGCTGCCCACCTCCCTCCTCCAACCTCCGCGGGCCACCGGCTACTTACACACCGCACGAGACACGACAGCACAGCTTCACGCCGGTCTCGTGTAGCGAGAGGTATCCCGGTCGTGCCGGCCCACTTCGGCTGCATACAAGCACCGTTGGGGTCAGTGTAAGGAAGTCCTTCCAGGCTGCTGCGAGCGTGTACCGTTGCAGATGCGCGTGTGCGTGATCGGCGCGGGCGCGGCGGGGCTGTGCGCGGCGCGGCACCTGCTGTGCGAGCCCTCTGTGTCCCTGGTGGACGTGCTGGAGCAGTCCTCGCAGCTGGGCGGCACCTGGGTGTACACGGAGAGCGTGGGCTACGACGACTTCGGCCTGCCCATACACACCAGCATGTACAAGAGCTTGAGGTAAAATATTATATACACTAGCTGCTGACTACACACGTCCCGTGGTAAGGACTTGTGTTACGAAATTTTATATATTTAGGGTTTTTAATATAGAAATACAATTAATACAATAAGCATCCATGACCGAGGCGGGATGCGAACTCGCGACCCCTGGTGCAACATGTTCCTTATCCGAGCCCTGTACCGCCGCGCCAGCCGGTCGTCGGAGCTACATACTCATACAGAGTAGGATGAAGTTCAATGTTGTGTAGAGGATAGACCTGGGAGATCAACCATATTTCGTTCAGGTTTAGCTTAATCAGAGTTTTAGTTTAACAAGATACCCTTTCGCTAACAGATTCGATGCATCCCAACAAAAACATCCCATGACACCGCAGTGATTTTAGCTTTAAGCCAGACCTTGGTAGGGTCTACGTATACAAAAAAGACCCCTTTGGTTAATAGTTATAAAGTCAAGGCTTACGGACTCTACACTCGGATAAGTCTACTTAATACCGGTATTGTAGCTTAGCAGACGAACTTGTCATTCTTCAGTATACCACATACCTCGTCGTTCACCTAACACGACGTGAAGCTCAGGCTACAAGGTTCGCGTGTTCTATCACGTTCAGGGCATATGACGAAACTGATTTGTTTGTTCCGTTGTTTTTCCCTAAGCACGTATATTTGTGTCAAAGGGTATCAGGGCAGCAGTAACGCGTAGGAACTCTCGCACTATTTACTAAATAGTACTTGAGATAGTTCTAGAACATGATGTTTGTTTTACGTAATAGATAACTAACAAACAAATAACTGAACAAAACTTTTGTTTTATAGCATAGGAGGGCTAACGAGCAGCCGGAGCCATTTTCATGACTACCGACGCCCACAAACATCCGCATAGAGGCTATGCAGATGCGCTGCCCTCTTTTCTCCTCCCACCTCCATGGGCCACCGGCTACTTACACACCGCACGAAAAGCTACAGCACAGCTGTCACTTTACGCCGGTCTCGTGTAAGCGAGAGGTACCTCCCCGGCCGTGGCGGCCCAATTCGACTGCGTGCAAGCAGGCAGTGTGGCACTACCTCTTACTATTAAATGATTTAAACATTGCTGCATATTACATAGATATCATAATGTTTATGATCATAATCTGCGTAGAATGTTTTTGGTCTCAGCTGTTTTTATGCATTCTCTTGTTTGTAAAAAACCAAAAATGAAAAAACATCTAATCTCTCTGTCTCGGTTCTAACTTCGACTTCGTTATTATTGTACACTGTAAGTCTAATTTGCATAGAATGCTAGTATATTTCAGTCATAAATTTCAAACATATTTAAATATTAAATTAATTCGTGATTACGTTATTTTTTGTTTTTCAAAAATATTTTTTTATTGTGTAGAAGGGTAAACGAACAGTCGGAGCTACTTTCATGACTCCGACGCCCGTACACCCACGCAGCCCAACCAGTGGTCTGTGGACCACCAGTGGTCCGCAGAAGCCAAAATATGGTCCGCGAATTATTTTAAATTTAGCGGGCGGTCGCCGGTGGTTGTCATGTAGTGAGTGAGAAGAGAGATATTTATACTATGCTAGATAGATGCGCTATACAAATGCGCTGCTCTCCATTACCCTCCCACCTCCATGGGCCACCGCATACTTACACACTGCACGTACCACCGGTCTCGTGTAAGCGAGAGGTACCTCCCCGGTCGTGCCGACCCCACTCGGCTACATGCAAGCATGCAGTGTGGCACTACCTCTTACTGAATTGTATTATTTTGTTTCAGAACGAATCTCCCCAAGGAGATCATGGGTTTCCCCGACTTCCCGATCCCCGAGAACGAGAAGTCGTATCTCCCCGCCAAGGACATGCTGTCCTTCCTGCACCTGTACGCGGACACGCACGGGGTCACGCCCAGGATCAAAGTGAGCTTCATCATTGTCATAAAAATCTAAAATATATATATTTTTTTTAATTTATAAAACATATTAAACATATTGTCCATTGTCTAGTATCTGTAACACAAGTCCTTACGGTACTAAGCACAGGGCTAGACTAACGTGGTGTGACGAAGCTTGGTCTGCAGCTGACTTCTTTGCTAAAAGCGTCATGCGTTGCAGAGGCGAACAGTCAGTCGCCTTTGAGTGGTCCGAGGCGTTGGTTCCGAATCCTGCCACCTTAGGAAGGGTCCTAGGATGATGGCCAGGGGAAGTCGTCGTCTGCACAGTAAGGGCCGAGTTGTCGGTGTGCTGCGTACACCTCAACGTAAAAGAAGGGGATTATAACTCCTCAGAGTCGAACCCTTAGGGTCAGCGCAGACAGAACGGAGCGCAGCGGAGAGGATTTTATTAACGCAATTAAAAATAAACTTTAAACTTGTTGCAATAAAGTACATAAATCATTCCCGCGCATCTTCGAGGACGCGCGAGCATTTTTTGTCTGGTTCAAGCATTTATGCACTTTATTGCCATAAGTTTAAAGTTTATTTTTAATTGCGTTAATAAAATCCTCTCCGCTGCGCTCCGTTCTGTCTGCGCTGAGCCTTAAGGGTATCCGCTGGGGAGTCGCGATTGTTGCCAACCGCGTGCCCGTGGCTCTACCGCTCGCGGCTGAGACGGAAAACCGCTGTGTGGGTAGGGGGATCCATCTAGCGGCTCCCGAGTCCCACATACCCTCTAGGACCTCCTCGGCCTGGAAGCATGCCTAAATGCATTCCCCAGCGACAAAAACATAGTGTGTATGTATAAGTGTGTGTGTAATTTCACAGACATTATAGATATTTTAATAATGTTTTGTGTCAATAGTGAACATGTTAATATGTATAATGTAGGTTAGGAGTAACTAACTAGGTAACGGGTTTAAACAGTATTATCCAAATCCAATAATATTTGGGGTCATACCATAAGTCCTCCACTATCATATCTCTTATACAATGAAGCCGGTTTCAGACAGTCCAGAGTGAATGACACTCACATGACAGTAAATGATAGTGAACGGGAAACTAAATAACTTTCAACGAGAGGGAAAGAGGGAAGAAGCTACCTCAGCAATAACCTCGGAGGCCAGCCGCGGGTCCCAGGTACGGTAGCTCCGTACGTCGTTCATAGGTCTATGTTTATAAACTACTTCTATCGCAACTAGGGTTGCCCAGTCTCTTGGAAAAAAGGAATTAGATTTTAAAATCTCCCGGCTCCAGGAACGCAAGTAAAATCTTTCCGTCTGGCGAGTGGCAACCCCAATCGCAGCCCGTTTCGAGTCATAACATTGACAGACACGCCGGGAAAGTACATGCTTAATATTTGTTCCAGTTTCGACACCACGTTCAACTTGTGATCCCGAAGGCGGGCGGCGGCGGGCTGTGGGAGGTCACCGTCAAGGACCTCGCCACAGGCACCTCCCAGACCTCCGAGTACGACTACGTGTTCGTCTGCAACGGCCACTACAACACGCCCTTCATACCCGACATACCAGGGCTGAAGCACTTCGAAGGTATCACAAATGCTTTGTTTACAAGTCTGAAAACGTTTACTAGAGTATGTGGGCCTAGTGAATCACCAAGTAAGAGGTAGTATTGCTACATTGTATTCGTATTAGCCGAGCACGACACTCACGTAACTATGTATTGACGGTGTGCAGCTTGTCGAGTCCGATGGTACATTGTGGGATTGGGGTGAGAATTTGTGAAGATTGGATATTAATGTGATTATCACACACACATAATATTTTGTTATGGCTTATCAGTCTAAATAAAATCAATGTATCATGATTCATGATACTTGATTCTTGATCGAGAGGAAACCAACATAAATCGACTGCAAATCGACATGGAGTTACTCGTACCTCTTCAACGTTCTTCAAACTCCATTTTAATCTGTAATGATAGTAGGTCGTTTAATTGTGAAAGAAGTTATTTTAAAGTTAAAACAACTAGAACCAACAAGTCTTCCTTCTACACCGGCGCGCGGCGGGCGGCGCAACACCGGCGCAGACTGACAGCTGTGCTGGTGCGTTGCCCGCATCTATATAACCTCTAAGCGGATTTCTACTTGCGCCGGTAGTCATGAAAGTGGCTCCTACTGCTCGTTTGCCCCCTTATCTATCAAAAAATTTAAAAGGCCGGATACGCACCTGCAAAGCTTCGAAAAATAAATAGAACTACCTTTGAATAATGAAATACTTGTGTTGAGCAGGCGAGGTGATGCACAGCCACGACTACCGCGTGCCCGAGGTCTTCTCCGGGCAGCGCGTGCTGGTGGTGGGCGCGGGCCCGTCCGGCCTCGACATCGCGCTGGAGATCGCGGCGGTCACGCAGCAGGTGCTGCTGAGCCACCACCTGCGCGAGGCGCCGCGGACGGACTTCCCGCACAACCTGGTGCAGAAGGGAGACGTGCGCCGGCTGGAGGGGAACACGGTGCTGTTCCAGGACGGCAGTGAGGAGGAGGTGGATGTGGTGTTCCTGTGCACGGGTGAGCTGACAACACAACTTTATATAACGTTTACATTTTGGCAGGCTTTAATTAAGTCCACCTCACCTCACCACCGGGGAGGTACCTCTCGCTTACACGAGACTGGCGTAAAGTGACAGCTGTGTGGCGTGTGCTGTCGCATTTCGTGCGGTGTGTAAGTAGCCGGTGGCCCATGGAGGTGGGAGGAGAAAGGAGGGCAGCGCATCTGTATAGCCTCTATGCGGATGTTTGTGGGCGTCGGTAGTCATGAAAATGGCTCCAGCTGCTCCTTTGCCCGTCAGATTGCGTCAGATTTTTTTCTTCGGCATGCGTTTTTTTCTCTTGTCTTCTGTTGTCCTTGTCCTTGCCTGCCTCGCCGTTGTCGTGCCTTCATATATGTAAGGCCAAGCCTCACATGGTGGCCTCACAGGGCCTGGCTACCCATACTTGTATGGTAAATACATGTATCAGGCAGAATGGGACTGAAAAAACAAAATATGTATCTGCAAAAATAAACTGCTACGAATAGAAATTTGTGTTCTTATGGAGCCGTTTGCAGACTACCAACACCCACAGATATCTGAATAACTCTATGAGCATGTGTTGCCCTTCCCCGTAATAGACCACCGGAAACTCAGTGTGTAACGCGACAACTGTTATGAGAATGTAAAGTTCCTCTCTGGTCTCGCCAGCTCGATTCAGAAAACAGCAACAAGTCGTGATCCTTATTTGGTCGCATCTCTCATGTCGTAACCCCGTCGTTGTGCGCAGGCTACCAGTACAACTTCCCGTTCCTGCACGAGTCGTGCGGCATCTCCGCGGCGGACAACTGCGTGGAGCCGCTGTACCGGCACCTGGTGAACATCCGCCACCCCACCATGTGCTTCATCGGCGTGCCCTACTACGTGTGCGCGTTCGCCATGTTCGACCTCCAGGTGTGTGTGTGTGTGTGTGAGTACCGGCACCTGGTGAACATCCGCCATGTTTGACCTCCAGGTAACCGTCTGGAACCGACTGAGTCCTAGTTGCGTTCAGTATAATATGCGACGAGTGTAATGAATTTAGGACCCTAAGGTACCCTCAAATTGAGGTATAAAAGTTAGATACATCCCTAATATGACAGTAGCGTACAGTTACGTATTAGACATGTACGGTGTTGATCTCCATTGAGCATGGTCTCTGTGTGGTCTATGGAAGAGGAATGGCTGTGCGGAAGATAGCGGTTAACAAGTATTCATCCGGCGGCCACACTTGGTAGGTGATTTAAAACTCAATCA
>LUGF01040918.1:275923-294331 GCA_001625245.1 Calycopis cecrops | reverse complement strand
ATAAACATACACGGCGCCCGGCGGACAGCGTGAGACCGAGCAAACGTGAGATACGCAACATGATATTTTGCAATAACAACTTCAGATTCATTTATTTCAATTATGTATCCAATACCTTCGCAATTAATTATAGTTTAAACAAACTAATACGATTAAATTCGCACAATTAGATATAATAATTATTAACATCCTAACTTTCCACCAAAGTACATTTTGGTGTAATTATGGAACTGCATACATTTTTTAGTTGATAAAATGCTGGTAGATAGATATTTCAAATAATAAATCAATATTTAAAAATGAACGATGCTTTTACCGTGTTCAGAATAAATGACCTAAGGGGTAAAGAGCGAGGAGACACCGTACACGACCTAAGCCTGAACTGTTATAACTAGAACACCACGGGAACGAGGAAGGGCTACGCCATCACTTTTTTAAAACTATATACTATCCGACAGGATTACATTGGAAATAAGTAATAACCTAATCTCATAAGATACTGAGATGATAGTGCCCTATTGCGTTTTCTTAGGAAAAACACCTTGACATTTTTAAAATGCAAGGATAAACCCGTGGATAAAACCGTCACATCTTGCCGTGTTCTCTGTCTGCATGCTACATAAACAGTATCTAGGTACCAGGCATGTATGAATGTCACTACTACCATGACTAGTTATGTACTAGGTTCGCATAGAAGAAGGGAATGCGTCCTCTGGTGTGCTAGCGCTCAGTAAGGAATAATTACTTCTTGCTTCGTCGACAGGGCTATTAAACAATTAATATACCTTTTCACCATTATTTAACGAATATTAGGAAAATAAACTTAATTTTAGTAACTAGAAAGATCAATAGATACGGTCGCCTTTTTTTCCCCGCATACTTTTCAATGGGACCGAGCATTACCTGAAACCTATAGGAAACTTCCAATTGAATTAGAATCGTGAAATTTGGCAAGAAGTAAATCCTTACTTCTTGCCAAATTTTACAATAATATAAGTATAGTGCACAACGAGAAGCTTATCGCTATTCTACACGACATCGACCTATATTGTTAAAGTTGTACTAGTGACAAGTTAAAACGAAACGCTAGCCGATGTTCCTGTCAAGTAATATTCGGATGGATGTAACAGTTTAGCGGTTACAAGGCAACAGACAGACAAATAGAGCGCTATCAGTCGCGTTATTTATAATATGCGTTAGAGTGCGCTAATGAACGCCGGCGTGTATTAATGAGGGTAGTAATAAAATTATTTATACACGTGCAGCTGGCCGCGCCAAATGTTTGTGACGACTGCGGACTGGCTCCCGGCTGCCAGCACGTGATTAGAGCCACTTCATGTGTCCGAGCATCATAACTCTACCGTAGCACATACAGGAGCTATATCTATATTATATAATTATAATAGTAATAAATTATATAATATATTACTCTATTTAGGCATACGTTCAGCAATGGATGGCTTTAGACTGATTCAAAAATATAAAGATTAGGTTGTTTGTTTGTGTTGAATAGACCCCAAAACTACTGGACCGATTCAATTTTTTCACTAATAGAAAGCAAAATGTCAGCAAGTAACTTCCAAGGGCTATATTTTACTGCGACTGAACAGTTTTTATTTTTAACGCCGGACGGAAAAAATACTAATATTAGTTATAGCAAATTTCTTAGTTCATTGCAGTAGATATTTATAAGTATTTAGCGGCGCCCTGCAGTATTACCCGCGTACTCCTCTAGTATTAGGCGTAGCGTGACGATATATACACACCTATATATTATAGCCTATGCCTATATATAGCCTTCCTTGAAAAATGAGGCATCATGCAGTTCAAGAATTTTTAAAATTGGATCTGTAGTTTCTAAATAAATAAAATAGTTTAACCAATCAAACAAACTCTTCCAAACAAACTGCAACAACAAACTACTTAGACAAAGAGACCAGCAATTGGGGAGGAGCACACGCAATCCTGATAAACACCGGTAAGTTCAGTAGGACTCGCGTTATGTGTTTAGGACACGTTCACATTAAACTGCAATATAAGATACAAGACATACAAGAATATCCAGTTCCCGAAACAGTTTCAACAGCTAGGGGGTACCGGGCCGAATGCGGCAGATACTCTCATTTTTGACAGAGGCGCCAAAAGTATTATAACGTCACAAATCGTTTTGGGTACACGTAAATTATAGTCCTAAAATCAGGCTCGGAATGTAAAATTGTAAATGAAATCCTTTGCTACAATCAAAGCAGAGAGGTCAGTGCGCGGGCGTGGAGATCGGTGATGCTCGCGGCCTCGTGGAGGTCGAAGATGCCCACGGCCTCGTGGAGGTCGGTAGTGCTCGCGGCCTCGTGGAGGTCGGAGGTGCCTGCGGACTCGTGGAAGTTGTAGGTGGCCGCTGCTTCGTGGAGGTAGAAGGTGGCCGCTGCCTCGTGGAGGTCGGAGGTGCCCGCGGCCTCGTGACGGACGCATCAGTAACTGCAGCGCCGCGGCTGTCAGAGCCGTGAGGAGCTGCGTGCTGCGGCGGCGCGGCGGACCGGTTCCGAGCGTCGGTAAATACAATTACACGCGTGGAAGATAACACGATACGCTATTTTAATTTTCTCATCAGTGCTAACACGGGTCGGGCGCGGTTACTGTTCTCCTCCCGCTGATGGGGTTCAGTAGCCCAAGCTAAACTCGGACCGAAGCGCCTATTCTTTGTTAACCCTCGTATAAGACGAGGGGACTTCAAACCAAGATAAAAGCGGCACGGGTAATGGCGCGAGCATGGCAACCTCCCCCATTACTGCTCCGTAACTTGGGGTTGTTCTGTGGAGTAGGAGAACCTCTCTTAAAGCAAATAAAACCGAAACTCTTATCTTTAAAAAGGAGATAGAGATAATATTATCGCGAGTTAACTAATGGGAGAAACACCAAGCGTATAGTGTGTAGTGTAGTGCAGTGTAACACTCATTTAATAAATAATGGACGGGGCTGATGATAGTTAACATTCAATATAACTCTTACGAAGCAAAATATCTGCCACACAAAGTAATATGAAAAATAAATCAAAAACAACTAATTCTTGCGCCGCGGGCCCCCAATGTTGTGCACCACTTGCCGCGATAATACTTTATTGTAACGCAGTCTAGATAAGCGAAATTAAATTTTATTGCTATACAAATACCTCCTATTATCGCGTACAAAGATTAGAAAATATTTTAACGAAAGACCCCAAACATGTCTCCAGCTTATGCTCTCCTGGTGACTGAAAGTCCACCCTATTGTGTTTCGTCCGGAGATGACGGCCGGGGTGAGGCCGGAGGGGGGCCGGACGAGGGGGACATAATTGTGTGTTTATTGCCGTTCAAGTATAAGGAGGGGTCGAACGTATTGTGATTAAAAGCGCCGATAGTTATTGATTTTTGATTTGGTCACAGTTATTATTTGTTGTACGATGTAAGCTAGGGTTTTCGCTCACATTAGGTTTACTGCCGCAAATTGAGGGCTAACTGGAGTGCGACAATAATTTTAAAGCTCCAACTACTGGTTTCCCCCTTATACCATAAAACATTAGATACAGGTAAAGCTAATAAATGCATATTTACTGATCATACTATTTTCGCATGCAATGAATAAATACGCATTAAGTTGTACAAGTATCCGCATAGATAATCGATAATTTATCGCGCATATTAGCATATAATGTAAGACCGCGGAGATATGCACGTTAGCATATGCATGCGAGATTTCTATCGCGCGCACGTTAACGAAGGTAACAATTATGACTTGCATCGGCTATGCAAATAGCTCGCGTGCACATAATGCACTGACGCACCAAACTCGTCGGCAATTAAACACTTTTTATATACAAATAGGACGGGTTCCTGTTAAAGTGCCGGTTACACTATTGGGAACTTAAGCGAATAAACTAGTCAGTTTCAGAGGTTCCGAAGCGTTAATTTTTTTTTATAGTATAAGGGGACAAACGAGCAATCAAAGCCATTTTCATAACTACCGACGCCCATAGACATCCGCATAGAGGCTATACAGATGCGTTGCCCACCTTTCTCCCCATCTCTCCATGGGCCACCACATACCGCATGAAACGCAACAGCACAGCTATCACCTAAGGCCAGTCTCGTGTAAGCGGGAGGCACCTCCCCGGTCATGTACATGCACGCACCGTGGCACTACCACTTACAATACATGTAATAATATGGTAGATCAGACTTAAGTTCGGGCTGGCTAGTTAACAGTATAAAGTTTGAAAGTGATCCTCAGTGTACGTATAATGCGCTCCCGACATATAATGTAACATTTTAACATTCATAGGAGGATATAATTTAATGAAACGTTAATTATCTATTAGCACACGCCAGCCGTGTTTTTACACCCACAAGCTGCATGTACGCATGTATATAAACGAATAAAAACAGCGCACACGGCGGTTCTAACTTACTACAGCTTGCACGGACTTGCGAGATTTTTACACATTTTTTTTATACAAGGTTGTTTGTAAAACACCAACGCTCCCATACACCTAAGTTGTGATGGTGTTTCCGTGAGTGTATCCCAATATGTATGGGACAGCTCTCGGTTAGGTCGTCCTAATAACATTAAACGTCGGCTTACTGTAAGAACTCAGTAACTGTCATTTTACAAAAATTTGAGAAATCATTTTTTTCATTAATAACATTATATTATAGTGTTATTAATGAAACCAAAATTATTTCATTGATTCGTTTTGTTTTCATTAATAACACTAAGTATATTGTAGTGTTATTAATAAATAATTGATGTCTCAAAGTTTTGTACATGTCAATTAATGAGTTCTTACAGTAAGCCGAGGAATATATTTTTTTATTTTCTGTTTCAAATCATACAAAATGAGATATAATTTAATTATGTTTAAAGTCATCTGTAGTACTATCAGTATCGGTTCAAGTTTGACCGCAGCTTTATTCGATCAGGTCGTCATATAAGAGCGTCGCCCGGCGTCACCGACATCCGCCGGCGCCTGTTACTCGTTTAGTCAATACAAATCCGTCGGCACCCACTGATTGGGCTTGTACATAAATCGCTCCTTACTTTTCATCATCATCATCAGCCTACTGCAGTCCACACTTTTTACTTCTGCATCGCGTTTATAAGTTCCCAGTGTAAGGTAAATTAATTACGATTGCGATTACTTTACAACAGCGGTCGGCCACCTGTGGTCCGCCTACGACCTACTTGTGGCCCGCGGTGGCCTTATATTTTATTGGGAAGGACAGACCGAACTAAAAAAAGGTAATTTGGGCTTCTAGAGTTAATATCACAAGTGCGGCCCGCGCCTGCCAAAAGGTTGCCTACCGCTGCTTTACGTACTCATCGTCATGAAAATTATTTTTCCCAAGTTACACAGAAATGATTGTCCTAATTCTACCTTTACCAAAATATACTGTTCATATTAGAATGTTGTTGAGAAGTCTGCGTGCAAAGGAAATGTACAGACTAGACGCAGCGGGTGTTCCTATTACACATTGTGAATTACGAGTGTATTAGTTAATTACCTCATTATTCAATATCGTTGAAGTTAAACATTTAGTGTATAGGCACATCTGCTAGCACGCCCCGTCCACTCGGTATGCTGGACACTATCTATATAAAGTTTTTGTCTGTCCATTGCACCCGGCACCTGCCCGTTACAATACGTAATTATATCGCTATTGAATATTTCATTACGACGCCGAATGTTCGTATACAGCATGTTCATTAATGGCGAATTATAATTAACTTTTTATCACGCTGCACTGGAAAACTTGGATACCTAGTGTGTATGTAAGCGGTTCTTATTGTTACATTGTAGCCGATTCGGATCAACGAGAATGTAACGGCCGCTCTCTTTAGAATGTAGGTAAAATGTAAATTACATAGATAAATAATTATGGATTGCTAACACCAACTATACAGAGAATTCTCGTATTCTGGAGGGAGCTATTGTCCCTCACACTATTATTAAAACCACACAGTCAAAGACAAAACTCACTCGGCAAATATCATAGGCATACATCCACAAATGGATCTCGATCTCTTGCAGTGCATCCTGTATACCAACAGAATTGACGATCTATGTGCAAACTACCATCTATTGCTGACAACAAACTGGGAGCAGCGATGCCGAAGTCCAGCAAGAAGTGAATAATCACACAAGATTAGGAAAAGTCCTAGCACAAACTCAAGGAGCGAAAAACAACAAACTTAGATCCTAGCTATCGCAATACCGACAGTCCAACATTCAATTGCTTGGAATATAATAACAACTACTATACTACTAGTAACTTTTTGGTTCTAAAGTTTAGTCCATAACAAACGATATAAAAAACAGTAAGGTTGTGCGTACCGTTAGACCTTCCACTTTAGAATCATGTTCGGTCTCGAGGGTAACCTCCAGTCGTCAACCGCCACACAGTTTTCACGAGAGAAACCCGGGCTAGGAACTAGGAAGCACCATACAATACTTTTTCCACAGCAACGTCTATTTTCGCAATTGTTCGTTAGATACATGAGCAGGAACTATACCAGTTAATGTCGATGGTACTATTTAATTATTATTTTTTTAAATGCATAACCAAATATGGTCTTTGTATTCCTAAAATGTGTCCATTAAAGTGATACCCCCTGCGGTCCCACGGCACTTCCCAAGTCAATTTCACAAACGTTCGGTGTCCACAATTTATTTGATCGTGACGAAGCGAGCCCGTAACACCCGACACGGGCTTCTATTGCGTCTATATATTTACATACATACTATACTGTAGTGTATCTGATTAGCATATAATTGTCGGATGCGCGCTGTACGCACGCCCACCCGTAAATCTTCGCAAAGGCCAGCGCACACGCTCGCACTGCGTACTGGCGACGGCGTGCTAACCGCTGGCTGTGTACGTACAGCGTACTGCGTGTAGACTGTAGGCCAAATGAAATGCCAGGAAGGCGAAGAGACGGCGGTTATTTATGCAGCCTCGCTCGCTACGCCTCGGCGCTGTCCTAATCGCTTTGTTTGTGAAAATTACAATTTGATGTGAAAATCGATGAGTATCTGGGGTCTTTGTTGAAAAGGCTTGAGGTATGATGCAGCTGAATTGAACAAATAACGGCGATAAGTGATGTGGTATTTGAGTTTTCTGTGGCCCATTATAGGGGAGGAAATAAAGAGGGCAACACGTGCACAAGCGACGAAACGAAGTCAGTTACCACCGGGAAAACGAACGGAGGACCATAAAGAATACCATAAAATATGTCAAAAATGTGAACGTTTTGCAACGGCGGACTTTAAAAGACCTTTTAATGTGGTTCACTTTCATTATTACTGCATATACGTCGTTACAGTCCGACCGAAACGACGGATCGACATTAAATATCAAACACTTTGATAATAGCATGCAAGATATGTTTTACATTCGCTGTTAATTCCATGTTGAGTATCTGTTCCGAGCTCGGCAGGTCCATGGAGATGAAATGTCGGATTAATTTATTTTTTCAATCATCACTAGTTTTATATCGTTGGGCTTTTGATATGTTAACAAACCGCCTCCACTCTTGTAGTTAATTATATAAAATTTTAATTTTAAAACAAAACCCCGGCAAAGCGACTACATACAACATATTTTGTCTCTGTCCGTTTTTGTTAGCAGCAATTATTATTAATATTATTAGCAGGAAACATGGGAACTGGGGGAATACGCACAAAAAATATTACTCTCTGTCTAGCAGCTGGGTAAAATAAGAAAAAATATAGTTATGTTTCTAATGCTAAAATTCAAGTATTTTATTTCCTATGACAGTAAAAACCCTTAAGATCATAATAATCAAAGGCGCTTTTATTCGGGATTGCTGATCGGTACCACTACATGGATAATTGTCTATTTAACCTCGATGTTATAAAAATGGTTTTCCTCATCAACACAACGTTTCTCAGAAGGTCGTGCGGCCATTTTCTAGCAATTCCTAGTCCACTTACTCAAATGACGTGAGCAGTAACGTTTAGTTGACTCATGGATTTTCCAAGGTGCAGTTTTAACCATTTGCGTCGTACTTATACTTTTTCCTCGACCAGCTGTGCAATAAAACGCATGGGTTTCGAATGACAACGTATCAATAACGGTGATTATTGTTATCGTTTATTACGAATGAACATGAACAATCGTTTTTATATTTTTAGGAGACAAGCCAGCAGTCATAGCCTTTAGGTGATTCCTGAAGTCTCTACACATTAGACATCCGCTTATATCATGCAGAGAAGAAGTGAATTAGGTACTTTTATACTTCGAATAACTTTTTTCGCTTCCGCCATCGATTTATCTTTAGATAATTACTGATAATTTTATTATTGTAATTTAAAATTATTTATTTAAGTAATTATTTATAATATTTGAGTTAACTTTTGTATATTTACAACTTCGTTGTACAAGCTGGAAGTTTATAATTTTTAGAACGCAAACAACATGGTTTCATTTCAATGTCAACCGTATTCTTTACAAAACAAAACACAAATGTAAGTACAATGTAATTAGATAGTTCTAAATGAAACTTATGAAACTGAATTTCTTAATTTGTTTAAGTTCGCAATTACTCAGGTTTAACATAACTTTATGGAAACCTGTAATCGGCCCTAATGTAATATACCTTTATACAATGTCAAGTCGACGATGAACGGAACTACATATAATTCATGTATATTTTAGTAGCATGCGCTGTGAAACTTTCAGCTATAAAATATACGAAGTTCGGCTATAGAAAGCTCTAAATCTGCAAATTATTCGTATGTACAGTCTAAGTTAACACAAATTTAGATCAAGACTACCAGATGGAACTTCGCAAGATGTTCAACAGACTGTTTTGGACGTGTAAGATCTTTCCTGCGGGCTGCTGGACGTTTGAGAGAGATATTTCGTAAGGGAGAATGGAGAGAGTGTGTAACTAGAAAATAGGGAACCGCGCGCTTTTTAATGCTATTATGGAATGATTCGAATATATACCTTCATAATATTTATCATCATCATTTTCTTACTTTACTGTATTTCAGTCGCTGTAAAAGTACCTTACACTTTTTATACATAAAAATGAATGTTTATCTGTATGTTCTTTATAGAGTCGTAAACACACATTTGATCATGTGATGATCTTTAGCAAAGTTGATGTGCATGAGTCCGGGTAGGTTTCTGAGCTAGTACGACCAAAACGCAGGGTACGGTTAGTTGAGAAATAAAAATTCTTTCATCTCTGTATAATTTCACTTGACGGGACATGTGTCTTAGCTTAGCTGTAATACTTGGCCTTATTGTACACTTCAATTTAGTATCAGGATAGACATTTAGGCGGCGATGGTTCTAGAATATAATTATAAGAACAATAGCGAACGGAACAGTTTCCCGCGTGTAATGTGCGCAGCCAACACGCGGTATTTTTACGAGTTAGTTGCGTGTTCGGCGTCGGTAGTAACAATTACAATCCAACCCGTTACCGAGATGCCGAGGATCGGATACGCACTGTGGCGTGCCGAGATGGGCCGATACTGTGTGTACACTACACACTATACACACACTACACAATACTATTGTGCTTTAATTACAACATTAGTAACGTGAATTTACTTTTTAATTGTTTTTATAACAGATTTGTTTACCAGAGAAATTTGTATGAATAAAACAATGTTACTTCTTCATGCCGACATTTTATCTACTTTCATTTTCGGTAAACTATTTAAACTATGTTAGTATGAACCAATCGCTATAGGAGTTTAGTCGGACCCTTTGGACAATTACCGACTCCTGTAGATATCCACATACCAATTATGCAAGCAACACGGCTGCATACCAATTACGCAGACGTGTTGTCTTCCTTTCCTCTTCCTCATCAATGGGCCACTACATCGATGGGAAACTCGCAAGCCGCAGGAAACGGATCAGCGTAACTATCACTTTATGGGTTCATGGCAGCTGGAGTACCTTATAGGTGTGCCGTCTCGGTCGCATGATGTAGGGGCAAACGAGCATTCGCAGTCATTTGCATGACTACCGACGCTCATAGACATCCGCTTAGATGTTAATAAAGTTTGAAATCTACATAATGAAGCGGCGGGGTTACGTCATCAATTGTATTTTTTCCTATGTTTTTTTTTCGTTGTATATCACCGTTGTAAATATATAGATATACCAGGCTCGCAGATGTGGCGAAGAGGCTCGCTCTATTGATGACGTAGTCGCGATGGCCGGTTACTGGTTAGCTAACGGCGAGCGTTGTCAATACTCGTTTATTAATTCCCATTTCCCTCTCGGTCCGAGCCAGGTCTCACACACACTGATGTAGGTACACCCACACTCGGAACATTATTACGGGTTATTTTTGTACCCGACTGACTCAAAAAGAGGGTTACGTGTTTGGAGTGAAGGTAATGTCCCTGTGTAGTACTGTACATAGTTATATGTGCGCAACATTGAAACCTAAATTGTTTCATGAATTAAGTTGCGTGAGTGTCGTTAGATTCGCTTTATATGGGTAATAAAAGTAATGAAGTGTATTATTTTCACGCATTCGTTTTTCAATTTGTTCATAACATAAATATTTGTTACGCATAACGTAGTCATGCTACCAATGTTAAATATTGGTAATGTCGACTACGACCTTGCTCCTTGGCCGCCGATCACTCATCTATCTACGTTTATAACTCTTTAGCTGTAGCCAACTACTAGCGGAATAAAAAGTGAGCGGCTAGTCGACTACATCGCTAGACACCATTTATCTCTCCACACTTAACTCCTAACCACACGAATGCTTCTAATTACCTCTAACCGGAATCTGAAGTTCATAATTTATTTCACACCTGTTGATGAGCTTATTATAATTTTAAGTGAAACCATGATTATGTTTTTGTCACTTTGAGAATCAATCTTCTACTTCAGCGGTCGGCAAACTTATGGCGGTCAAATAAATTAAAGTGTGGCGCACACTTGTGATAATAACTCTAGCAGCCCAACATACCTACGTATATCTCATTGGTTAAAAAAGACATTCCCGGGCCTCGTGTTGCCGACCGCTGGTCTACTTCGTAGGTACTCACCCATCTCGTGCAGCCTCTGGTCCTTCTGCGAGAGGGCGGCGAGGAGCCCCGCGTCGCCCACGCGCTGGCGAGCCACGGCGATGCCCACGGGGATGGAACCTACAATACAGGGGCACTTACTTCCGTGTACAACTATCAGCGGGGTCTGGTGCGCGGCGGCTACGCGCCTACACCACACGCCGCCTGCAAGCCGTTTTGTATCAATATAATCTCTTTTGATACGCACAAACAGGAGAACAAAACATTACTGTTTTGCTTACTCTACAGATGTTAGTCTAACATTTTGCTTTTGTTCTAAATTTGAATTTTGTTACCCATTAAGGTACAATGAAACTACCCAATTATAGCTTTCTTTATATAATTTTCTTATGATCTTATTACTTTTTTACATTGTCTAATGTTTCTTCCATCCATTTTAGATGATAAGTATTAAAATCTGTTTAATATCAATTTAGCTACAATCTCATAAACTTTCAAAATATCCTCTTATTTTCGTAACATTGAAATCGTAAATTGATAATGAAATTTCCAAAGACTTTGCCAGATAGTCCGATCAAAGTTGAATCGTGTTAAATCTCGTGAGATCGATACATCGCGCATTGTACCAGGGTCACATAAGGCACGTACTGTTGTTGATTGAGGCGGGTATGGCGGGCGGCGGCTCCTTGTGGCCCGGCGACGCCTGCTCCAGTTTGACTGCCACCAGGTCGGACAGCTGCAGCGGCTCGCGCTTCACCACCACGTTCTGGCCCACGCCTACGCCCACGCCCAGCCACGTCACCGGGTTGGTGCGGCTGCACCCGCCCTCCGTGTGGATCACCTGCACGCACACACACATACCGATATAAACATAAAGTATATAAACTAGTGTGTCTTAATCATGTCTTGAATGATATGGGCAAGACATCATGTCTTGAAAAGCTAAACAAAATGTACCTAAACAGATTTATAGTTTAATTTTTTTATTGTTTAAATAAAATAGTACATGTTAGACATACTATTTTAACTACTGTTCTTCGTTTGTAAAGTAGAACTGTAAAATAACATTCTACTAGTTATATAAAACAATGAAAAACTAACAACAAGTAAGTTCGCCAGCGAATCTTTCGAGTACCTACCTGTATTTTTAACAGACTTTTCAGTAAACATTTCTCAACTGTCAATTGACTTTTTCTTTTTTTCCTCTCGAGACTAAACTTGTATTTATATGTGTAGCTTTAACCCATAATCACTGGGACAAAAATCAGGTTACGCCCGGGACTCAAATTCAGGACAGCATCTACAGCTGATCATTATTACCTTGTGACTGAACTTGTCTTTTCACTAAATAAGTACAACAATGACCAGGGCAACATAAATGACGCGCAGTTACCTTCTTGGGCGAGTTGGTGACGCAGGTGTTGCAGCGCTTGGCCTGCTCGGTCTTGATGGTGAGCGGCTGCATCACGACTCCCTCGAGCACTTGGCGCTGCTCGGGACAGCACAGGGACTCCGGCATGCACTTGCTCAGCTTAGACTCGTCCATTTTATTGTCCCTGTTTAAATTATAAATATTTTCGGTGTTAATAATAATATTACTTACTAAGATTAAATGTCACAATGTGATATTTACACAGTACACGTCAAGGCTGATACCTCGAGCTTGCTACGACGTCAGTTCCTCAACTTTACTAACAATTAAATTAGCGGTCCCTTTTCGACCCCCCAACCTAGCCGCGTTGTTCAACTAGCCCTCATATATATTAAGTCCGACGAAGCTATATTGGGGTTCCCTTAGCTTTTTTCCGGTCCTGACCTTTGAAGATAAAATAAGGACCTTAAAAAAATCCTTAACCTTACAGAAATAACAGAATACACATTCGGAGTAGTAGGTACATATGGTTACGTGTAATACAACCACCTTAACTTGCGACTGTCATCAGACATTTCAAGTAACAATCAGATCGGTCCGACCGGCGACTTCAATACGGTGACATCAAGTTCTCATCAAAGCTTGACTTGACTTCTTGTTCCTCGATGACCAACAAGTTAAGAAATGCAAGGAAAAAAGGCCACATCATGATCGTGGTTGTAAGTGGTTTGTCTGACTCCAGCTGGTGTCGTAGATATTTGATGGATGACGGGTGTGTGCGTAAGGTCGTTGACCCGTTGCGTTTTAATGTATCTCATTAAGAGCGTGGCGGGTAGAATTAAAAAGTAAGTTCACATCCATCGATCAATCACGCGTGTAGCTCGTTACCGCGCCTGCGTATGCCATTTGTTTTGTTTTGGCTCATTGTAACTAAATGTAATACATTATTACATGACAGTGAGTCCACTATTAGAGTATCTCGTGTAACAATTAGTGACAAAATTAGTATAAATCCTTCCAATATTGTAAATGCGAATGTTTGATGATCTTTCGCGCAAATCTTCTACATGGATTTGGATGACATTTAGCACAGATTTGTACACAGATTGTAAATCTGGATTAATTAAATTGCATCTAACCCGAAAAAGTGAATGACAAATTTTTCGGGGGTACATAAAGTTGTTAGGTGTATACCGAGTAAGCTCATAATATGACACATGTCTGTCGCAACTGCCCTACCTCTACTATGATATATGAATACCATCAATTATAATATTATATCCCTTTTATTAACTATCTTTGGTCTGATTCGGGGGACTCGAGCCTCAACTGTCGATCTGCCTGCAAGTTCGCTTCTAGAGCACTAGGCAGTAAGAATCTCTAGGATGTTACTTACTTGTCTGTAAGGAGCAACCGCAAACTAGTCAGTACGCGCAACCTGTTGTCGAGATACGTTGTGTTGGTGGAAGCTGTCGTTGCCACTAGAGCACCAGGCGGTCAGAAACTATAGGATATGACACAGTCGTCTGTGAGGAGCACCCGCTAACACTTGTTGTTGTGCGGCGGGTGTACCAGGAGGTCGGAATCTGTAGGATGTAGCACGTGACTCACTTGTCGGCGAGCAGCACCCGCTGGCCCAGCAGCTCCAGCTGCAGCGGCGAGTAGGGCGAGTGCGGCGGGGGAGTGGGCACGCCGAACGCCGACACCGACGACGAGTACACGCTCTCCGTCACTGTTGACACACACGAACACGTGAGACACACACACACACGAGTGAGACAGTTCATCTTTTTATAATATTATACTAGCCGCGCTACGCGGTTTTACCCGCGCAAGTTTCGATCCCGTGGAAATATCGAGATGAAAAATATATGTTAGTCGATTCTCAGACCTATCCGATATGCACACAAAATCTTATGAGAGTCGACGGAGCCGTATCGGAGCAGTAGGAAAACTAATATTGTGACACGAGAATTTTATATAATTATGTAAAGATAAATAATACCTAAAACGGGCGTACAGCGTTAACACAATATCGGCGGATACGAAATACGAATACGAAAAGTTAACTGACATCATTTTTTGATATCTGTGCAATGAGACTATCACACTTTGGTTCGTACAATTCAGGCCATGGTGGTTAAATATGTAGGGGTTCCGAGCAGACACCAGCCTGTAGTAGGGTTGCCAACTCAGTTGATCAGAAATCCGGGAGGACTAAAAAAAAGGTCATGAACATGGTCGGAAGGCATTTGTCACATTATGAGATTACAATAACTTAATTTTGCCACGGCCCGCCGGGGATGGAACTAGCACGCCGCCCGCCATTTGCCAGTCCGGGAGATTTTACACGCGTTCCGGGAGCCGGGAGATTTTAAAGTCTAAGTCTTTTTTCCGGGAGAATCCCGGAATTCTGGGAGAGTTGGCAACCCTAGGCTGTAGTCATAAGTAATGGAACTGTTGGCGCTTGCCAATATACGACACCAACAGTTACTTAGCGTTAATTGAAGAATAGAGCTGACACGTATGTGGCCTGGCCATAAGCAACACAGGTACTTATTAACTCAGACACGGTTAGACTGATTATCATGAAAGTCATCTGTATGTATTCGGTAGGTATGAGAATAGGTCGTCAAGTAGGTATATTTGAGCCCGATATTTGACATATATTCAAGCCACGGGTCACGACTTAGTTTAATACATATTCGTCACTGTGACAGTTGTTGTTACGATACCGATGTGTCACATGTGGCGGCGCGGGAGTCGGCCGCGGCGTATCCCTCGGGAACTGCGCTCCCAGATAATAATACCATCTATATTCACTTGAGGGTATCCATGTTAACACAAAACCTCACTTACCGCCACCTCATTTGAATGTTGTTTAAACTACGTTCAGTAACTAAGCTAGATCAATATTTAGACACCAGCGGCACCAGAAAAAGCAGGGTGAAATGATTCGTCATATAAAGGGACGAAGCTATCAAGCAATAATGCCCTTTGTTGTATCCACAGATGTAACATTTGCCAACAATATACTCTCAAGTCGCACGTGTCACAATTTTTTACTGTCTTTACTCAATGATTACTTTTGTAATATCATTGTCTTTACTTGATTATTATGACTAGTGGACCCGCGAAGATCGATATTCGATCTAAGTGAAACATTTTTGTAATTAAAAACTAAATGACATTGTAACTAAACAATTTATGTAGAATTTTCAATCATCAATCAAAGTTTTATTTATTAAATTAAAGTACTTTATAAATATTATTATTAAAATACACTTCTCTTACACCTAAACTATAAGTGTGACAAATTTCATACTCCTCCGTCCGCGCAATTTTCGTAAAAATGTTCCTTAAATTTTTTTTGATGTATCAATATACAAGGTTGATGCGAGAGGCATTAAATAAATAAAAAAGTATTTTCGTATACTTCTTGTAAACTTATTTTTAATACTTTCGGATTAACTGGAGGCAGTTTTAGTTTAAGTGGTTTCATTTAATGCCAATCACTCTTATCAACCCTGTATATCTAACTGTCATAAAATCTATTCCAGTCGCCTGCCTATATTGAAATAAATATAACACAAATTAAAAGTAACTTGTTTCTTCAAAAAAATTTAAGAAACAAGTTACTTTCAATTTATATGTTATTCAGTTTATCTATACTTACTAGTCCAGGTATACTAATATAATATGTATTTATTGTATACATAATATATGAACCTATATACATTTTTTTTAATTTGTTTGTATCGAATAGGCTCTAAAACGACTACTGGGCTGATTTTAACAATTCTTACATTTCATAAGGATTGACCAGTTTTTATTTTTAACGTTCGCAACCCAAAGCAACGCCGCACGGGTCAAATGTTTATATGTATGTCTGGCACATTTAAATCACGTTTTTGACACAAAAAGGCAGCATATTATACTCGGTCTTATTTACCCAGTCGTACAGTGACTTTACACAGTAATGGAAAACTTATATCCTACCTTCACACATATCGCTTTCACAACTCACTATATTGTATAATAATTCCAACGTGTTCTATTAACCAAAATCTTGGTAACCCGACGATTCGATAACCTTGCACGTTCCTCTTCTAAACTACAATGAGCACGAAAATTTTGCCAACACAAGTACAATACGTAGCAGGTCATGTCCCGACATGTCCTTATGGTTTACTGCCACTACTACTAATGCTATCACATCTAGGGTTGTCTACTGTAATATTATCTATAATTACAGTTGCTGTATTCACGAGACTAGGCTTAGCTTACTATATACTTAGAACAAAAAAGAATAGAACCTATTAAATCTATATTTCTGTTGACTAAAAAAACTACTAGGCGTACGTCTACTTCTTAAATTGAAAAAGTAAACTTTTGATCTAAGTACTCGTACATGAATTTAAGAATATTATGACGATGTAGTGAAACATAAAAATATTTACAAATATGAGTTGCGCAATAAAGTTTGTAGTTATAAAAATAAATAATAACGTAAGTGTATTTTCTATTATTTTAAAGTGCTTTATAAATTAAGGAATCTGTATCTTTTAATCTTGCTAAAAACATTGACAACCCTAAGTTAATACAGCAGGTAAGTAATTTTATTGTGAGACTGCGCGCTTGAAAGATGAAGCGCTGGGCCCGTCTGTGCTCACAACACTGTACTGTCAGGACAACTGTCAGGACAACTCAGGTAACTCCTTTAGTGGCGTCAGACCGTTTGGCGTTATTGCTACGTATATGTATTTGTATGAACTGCACCGTGAGCTAGCGGCAGCCACCAGCGTCTCAGAGAGAAGGTGAACCGTCGGTCCTGCGCCAGGTTGAGTGGGGCTGCCGTACCATCAGAAGAATGGAACAGAAAGTGTTGTGTCAGCGCGAACTAGTGTTCTATATGTAATACTAGCTTCCGCCTGCGGCTTCGCCCGCGTGGATTTCGGACTTTAAAAAATTATTCAAAATTTTAACTTATTATGTTATTCTGATATGAAAGCTATATTAATGTAAAGTTTCATGAAAATCCGTCCAGTAGTTTCGGAGATTAGCCCGAACAAACGGACAAACAAAAAAATTAAAAATCATAGAAAAGTGTTCTGTTACTATTTTAACATCGCCCCCAATTAGTTTTTCGTAAATATATTCAACTAGCTGCGCCCCGCGGCTTCGCCCGCGTAAATTTCGATATCGTGGAAAATCATTCCATGGCATCCCTCAGGAACATTTTTTCGGGATAAAAAGTATCCTATGTTATTTCTAATACCTCCAGGAATATGTGTACAAAGTTTCATAATGATCGGTCTAGTAGTTTTGGCGTGAAAGCGTAACAAACAAACTTACATTCACATTTATAATATTAGTAGGGATGTATAGACACTAAAATTTTACTGTTTTATTATATGTATAGATTTTGTCCTCTATAGAGGCTGATCTCTATAGGGGTGCCGCCGTTGTCAAAATTCGGCTAAAGGACATTACAATAATGTATATTATATAACATGTCTCGGCTAATGCACGGACATGCACGGCACAAACTACTTCTCTGTTGAAGCTGGAAGTGTGTACAAGTACGTTTCACGACCTGGGCAGCAGACATCCACAAAGATTTTTGAAAATTTGTGTGTGAAAAAGTGCGAACTGTGGCTTTCAAATTCGTATGACACTCAGTTATTTTTGAAGTTAGAAACTGGAAACTTTATTTGAACGTACCGTTGACAAAGTAAAAACCACGTATAGTGCTCCTGGGCTAAAATGGGGGTTTAAAGTTTCGACAGTCGTGTTTCATTTGAAGTTAAATCCTGCACTTTAATTTTGCTATGTAAGTACTAGGTATAGGTAATACCTGTCATCCCATCTTTTATTAATACAATGCCAAATACGTTTTATATAATTTTACTTTATTTTATGCTCTGTAAATTGCCTATAATCTCTTATAACTTTTCATTTTATTTTATTTATA
>LUGF01040918.1:248536-259814 GCA_001625245.1 Calycopis cecrops | reverse complement strand
TGCATCCTACAAAAATACCTACGTATGTGAGGCTCCAACTAATGTAGTATTCAATGGTGAGAATCTAATTAATCTAATGGTTTTAATCTACCTACCCAGCGGATTTTCGAGAATAACACTAGATGCTAAATTGCAGTAAGGTCATATTTTATGACTTGCGAATGAGCTCAGTTCTGCGAGATTTAAAAGTAACGTTAAATTAGTGAAAAAACGAGTTTTAGTAAAACGTCAATAACTTTCTTGAAGCCCGCTGTGTTTGTTTCGCCGGTTCTTCTCAGGGCAGGGTTAGGGTTGAACCGGTGGTAAATGTAATTTTTGGCGTTCAAAAATAAAAATATTTTGATTTTGACATCATGCTTTTTCAATAACTACCTATAATGAGCTCCAAAACGTTCGTAGATATACGAGTAAGGCTTTGACATCACTGTTAACTTGTAAAAGTTGAGAGCTCGAAGGCTCGAACACAGTTTACTAGAATGTGAAGTCATACGCTGTGAATGGTTTGAGCGATGTATTTTTCGCACGTACTAATATAAATAAACGTATGTAAATATTAATAATCTCGATATAAGATTTATGTGAGGTGATATTTTTGGTAGTTGATTCAATATTCTCTTTTCGTTCCCGTTCAAGTATTACGTAGCACCATTTTTCACTAGTGAAACGTTACGATACATTACAGGGGCGGGAGGGGGTCTCGAACAACGTGTTACGTAATTGTTCTTTTAATAAAAAAAATAACTTCCAAGTTGGAAAAATTTTGACAAATGAGACCTTTCTTTACTCAATGTAAGTAAAAATATGCTGAGTTGTGTGTTAGGTAACATTATGGGAGGGGGAAGGGAGTTACAGAGAAACGTTACGGCACATTACATGGGGGAAGGGGGTCAAAAATGTTCAAAAATTGCGTTACGTAATACTTGAACGCTTTTGTGTAACATGTTTTTTTTTAAATGATACCATCATCATGGCTATTAGAGGCCGCTGCTTTAAGCCGCTGTACACAGTTAACAACAGGTCCTGGTGCAGTCGTTTATGACTGATAGTTTAATTAACACCCGGCCACACTCAACTACACAATCACATAATTGTTACCGCCGCGCCGCGCCGCCCGCGCCAGTCGACACAAACGTGGCAAGTGTGCAGCCGTTGTGGGATTATTTAATAACAGCAGAGTTATTCCCGAGTAAGTCCAAGTAAGGCCGAAGGTTGAATACGACTGTTTCAATGTAGGCATCATACTAGCTGCACCCCGCTATTTCACTTGCGAAATATGAAAATATCGGAAAAAAACAGTAAAAATAAGAGTGAATTAAAACTATTCATAAACATACTTTTTATTTTTTTATTTACAGACATTCGATTTGTAACATAACATTTCGTTAAAATCGGTCAATCTGTTTCCGAGACGTAAAACCACAAAAATCTTGATATATGCGTCACTAATCTTCGGTATGTTCGCGTGTAAAATGTAAATCTGTATTGCACACATTTTACTACAGCCACCATGCTTCAATACCATTCAAAACACGTCTAGACTCTTTCAACGTTCAGTGACGTCACATTACGTTGAATGGGATGTGATGTGTGACGTCATTAGCGTCGGCCTCTGAGGGAGAAACTATAGACGTGAGTTATGTCATAACGAGTCTGTACCTAGAGCTACACTGGGAAATAAATGAGTAGGAACCAGAATAATTTAACAAAGTTATATTAAAGTTAAATAACAAACACACAAACTTTGTGATATTATATTCACATGAGCTCACACATGAATGCCGCTGGGATTGCCGCGTGCTCTCATGCGAGGCAAGTCGCCGGCGGCAGCTAGTCGCCCGCCTGCCGTAATATCCGCGCCAGCCCGAGGCACCAGGGGAACATAAATCCGGCGCTGGTGTCGGATCGCCCTGCGTCTCGTGTGATCGCCCCGGTAATCGAATGCGGTCTCGGTGCTCGCACGACGCACACGTTTACTGCACCACACACTGTTACTGAGCTCGGGTTGCTGATTGCATCCTACAAAAATACCTACGTATGTGAGGCTCCAACTAATGTAGTATTCAATGGTGAGAATCTAATTAATCTAATGGTTTTAATCTACCTACCCAGCGGATTTTCGAGAATAACGTCTAGACTCTTTCAACGTTCAGTGACGTCACATTACGTTGAATGGGATGTGATGTGTGACGTCATTAGCGTCGGCCTCTGAGGGAGAAACTATAGACGTGAGTTATGTCATAACGAGTCTGTACCTAGAGCTACACTGGGAAATAAATGAGTAGGAACCAGAATAATTTAACAAAGTTATATAATTTTATCCTTCTCAGTCAGAAGTTTGATGTACCAAGTTTATTCGTAAAAAGTTATATTTTTATATTTGTAAACCTTAGATTATTAAAGCCAAGTGATAATCAAAATGATAAGTTGTAATTTTTCTTGTCTTTCATTCTCACTGATACGCTTATGTGGTTTTGGCGAGTTGGCGTAATTTGAGAGAGTGAGCGCCCCACGCACCACGTAACTCACCATAGGCCTCACGAACATTACACCCCGCGCCCGGCCGCTATCGGCGGAACTGATAACTTATCAGCGGGCACATTCCGCGACACGCGGAATCCGAACACTTTCACACACTTGTGTCTCACCACTCACCAGCCACCAGTCACCACTCTCACTGCCAACCCAGTCATATCTTACTTCATACAATTAAGTGTCTGTACTCTGTACCATATATAAAATGGACATTCTCCTGGATCACTGACTGACGGATCCTGCAGCTAAGATGTGGTTGAACATGATTAGATCTTTACAAAATGCTTAGAAAGTAAATATACTTTAGAATTAAATAATGAAAGATAAATATGTCGCCGCCAGCCGCCGCGCCCGCACCAATGTCTCTCAGGGTCACATGTCACCATTACTACATTTGTCTGTCTTACTTCACATTCATTATTCTCTTCATACAAACACGTCGTCGTTTCCTGCGGTGTGTAAGTAGCCGGTGGCCCATGTAGGTGGGGGGAGGAAGGGGGGGAACGCATGTGTTCATCATTTTTATGTAAATATCTATCGGCGCCGGTAGTCATTAATATGGCTTTTGACTGCTCGTTTGCCCCCTATACCATAAAAAAAAGTTTCTGTATGTTCACTGTATTACAAACACCCAATAAATTGTTATGATAAAATTATTTACAATTAAAAAAAGGAATTTCGTGATTATAATTCCTAAATTGTTTTAAGCTTTAACGATTTGTATTCATATTCATTTACTGTAAACGGTACTTCATAGCAGCATCAGTCTACTCGTGACCACGGCCGTTGCATACGGCCGAAACGTCGAGAGTCGAGGTAAATACTTGGATTAAAATAGTACGTGATTAAGTCCCGTTTACAGCATATTATACATATAATTCCTAAGTGGTCAAATAGGGGAGGGGTCTGTATTATTAACCCACATGTTTCACAAACAATCTACATCAGTTCCACTGACTCGCAGCTACCGTTACAACTTACACTCGCAAGTAACTCGCAACGAACCAAAGCCGTGCGGTCACTCGTGAGTCCTGGACACACAACTTATCACGTACTGATATGCGGAGATACCGCGGACTTTTCCATTGGAATATTATTTAGATAGCTATCATAAACACAATACGTTACTAATTGATTACATTCAACTAGCAAGGCGCTGCGGTTTCACCCACGTAGCCCGCAGACTCCGCTATTACTTGTCATAGCGAGGTGGTATATTATAGCACATAATATGCATATTATGCCTTTTCGTGCAAAATGGCTACACAGAACAGAAATCTCAGAACCCACCTAGGTTTCTGAGATTACCGCGTTCAGCCGTACAAACTAGAATAGCTTTATAGATATAGAAAATATTCCATGCAATATTAGCATATAATAATTTATTATATCAAGATAATATATTCATTAAACATCAAAATACCTTTAAATTAAATGAACCGAAGCGAATGAAATGAAGGGCACTCGGTCATATCATCTTTTGAAGTTCATCTTGTGTTAATTTTTGATGATTCGCGCGCACACTGGTACTAAAAACAGACAGAGAAAAACAAGAATGTTTGCCATTTTTGTAGTGCGTTTAGAGAAATGTCCCGTGGACAGAACTGACAATGACACATGACTTGTTGTTGATATGTTGCTACGGTTGTCACAAAGAAGTACCTATACCTTTATACGCGAGACATAGTATGCAGCCTGGTAGACAAGACTGTAAAATAGAAGACCCAGATATTTGAATGGAAATTAGAACATGTATGAAAACTGTACGGCTGAATTAGCGCGGACCGTGCGTATGTAAACAAAGGCGTCGATATTGTTCAATACCAAATTGGTTGATACCAAGGTATCTACGTTTAAACACCTTGTTCAAAACACATACATACGCCAGTTCATTAACGGGCTACACAATTATTTGATTCAATATCAAATTTTATAAGTGAAGCATATGATATGTTTGATGGCAGGCATTAACACCTTTAAATTTACACAACATGGAGGAATAGTTGGCAAATTATCACTCTATAAGAACACTGCAATTTGTTATTTTAACTTTTCTGTCGCGCGCAGAAGAACTTAGACATTCACGTGTAACAATAAAACGCAACGTGTACTGTGTCTATACTTTATAGTGATAGTTTGTGTATAGATTTATATGACAAGATAGCGTCGCCAGGTGTCCCGGTTTGTGAGGGACGTCCCGATTTTCAGGGGTCTGGATAAATATCCCGATTCTCCCTTGATCGGGACGCCGAATGTCTCGATTTTTCACTAACCCCCTTAGCCAAATTTGGATCGAGAATTTTTACTGGTGATATTGAACTGCTTCAACGCCTTTTCATGTAGCTGTCCTGATTTTAGAGCCAAAGTTTCGATTATTTTAACCTCCCGCCCCGAACTTTGGCAACACTAACAAGGTGACAAGTAAGAGCGCCTTCACATTAGGTCGCGAGCAGCGCGACAGCAGCGCGGCAGCAGCGCGACGGCAGCGGACACCTTCTCATTACAAATACAACCGCGCGACTTAGGGTGGTCAGTACATTTCAATAATGGATTCCAACGAGGAAACATCATTGTTACTCCTGTTTTTGTTGGTTCTTCTTCGGCGCCATAGACGTCGCATTAATAATAAAAAAAGAATTTACTGGATTGATCCTTTGCTGAAAAATCGGCATGTGAATAGTGAATATATAACAGTATTCAAAGTATTGAAATATGGTAGGGATAAAAAATTCTTTAATTACGTTCGAATGACAAAAAAGTCTTTTGGCGAATTATTACGTCTTCTTGAGAGTGTTATTCAACGCCGTGATACTCGATTTCGCAAAAGCATTTCCTCAGAAGAAAGACTCGTTATAACACTTAGGTAAGTCTATAGATTCATTATTTTAATTTATTTATTATCCTATTTACATATTGTTTTTCATATTAGGTTAGGTAGGTGCGACAAGTAAACGGACGTTTCTTTTTACTAACACAGGTCCTGAATTGATGAGCCATGTAGGCAAAGATTTGCCGTTGGGCGATCGACGTAGATGTCTGAATAATCGTTCATGAGGAGTAGCATTAGTACTCGTACATAAGAGGGACCGTACAGAATGCAAAGATATTTGAAGTGCTTGTTCCCAGTTAGCTATATCCATGTCTTTGGACCGCCGGCTTAGTTGTATTGCCCTCCAGAGAGTACCGTTCAGTCTCTCAACTTGCCCATTCCCATGAGGGTTATAAGGCGTTGTCCTGCTTGCGGCAATTCCAAGTGAGGTCAGAAATTGTTTTAGTTCTTCTGACAAAAATGCGGATCCTCTATCCGAATGCACATATAAAGGAAATCCAAAAGTGTGAAAGAGGTCTTTTAGGCATTTTATTACAGTAGCTGCTGATAGATCACTGCATGGATAAGCAAAAGGAAATCTAGAGTATTCATCCATGATTGTAAGAATATATCGATTACGAGTGTTCGATGGAATGGGACCCTTAAAGTCAATATTTATTCTTTCAAAAGGTGCAATTGCCTTAATGAGTCTGCCATGTGTCCTTAAAAATCTCGGTTTTATTTCAGCACATACTTTACATGAGGCTGTCATTGCTTTTACTTCTTCTACAGAATACGGAAGGTTCTTTGACCGTACCCAATGGATCATCCTAACAATACCTGGATGACATAATTGATCATGCAAATTGTAAAGATTACTTGAAGTAGTACTTGCGCAAACTCTTGACAAAGCATCCGCTACTATATTTTCACGGCCAGGACGGTAAATTATATCGAATTTATAACAAGATAATTCTAGACGCCATCTTAAAATTTTCTCATTCTTTATTTTACTTGAATGTTTTTAATTAAACATAAAAGCTATAATAGATTGTTGATCCGTTATTAAAATGAAATGCCTTCCAAGAAGAAAATGTCTCCATTTACGAACAGCTTCTATAATGGCATTAGCTTCTTTCTCGATTGACGAGTGACCACGTTCTGTATGCGATAGAGTTCTTGAAAAATAAGCGACAGGTCGTTCATTCTGTGAGAGAGTTGCAGCTATTGAATGCTCTGAAGCGTCTGTTTCTACAGTAAACATTTCATTATTATCAATAGCTGTTAAAGATGCTTTAGCGATCTCGGACTTTAAAGTTTCAAAACTCTGTATTGCTTCTTTATTTAAAGGAAAATGCGTACTGTTTAATAGTTTTATATGGTATGAAAAATTCTGAATCCATTTGGAATAATGAGCTAACATTCCCAATGCGCGTTTAAGTGAAGTAATGTCAGTTGGTATAGGGAGTTCCAAAAGAGGTTTTAAGCGCTCCTTATCCGGTTTTATTACATTATTTTTAATAGTATAGCCCAAAACATTTATGCAGTTAGAACTAAACTTACATTTATCTTTGTTCAATGTAAGTTTATATTTTTGTACAGCATTCATGAATTTGTTTAAATTTTCATCGGTTAAATGTACAGGACAGCTGGTAACACTGGCTCGCAGCCGACTGACCGCACGCGGCTGCCGCGCTGCTGTCCGCTATGGCAATCACATGTCGCGCGGCTGTCGCGCGGCTGTCGCGCTGCTCTTTTTTAGTATGGAAGTTTGCCGCCTGTGAACAGCGCGACTGTCGCACTGCTGCTGCCGCGCTGCTCGCGACCTAATGTGAAGGCGGCCTAACTACTGGTCGGCTCTCACACTCACTTCACTAGTTAACTAAATTCACATGACAGTTAGGTACACTAGTGTAGCTTACAACAAACCCGTGTGAGGCTTCACTACAGAGTACAGTCTGCACCACCGCCACCGCCAGCAACAAGCTGACGGCAGCAGCGACGCGCACTCGTCGGCTGGTTCACTCCATACTGTATTCTCACTTCTTCATTCATTATTATTTAATCGTTTTGTATACAATTTACTATATTTATTCATTTCATTTAGCCACTATTTTTTTAACTCAGATATGTCAATATAATTATTTGTATTTTCGCTTTATATACGAACCGTGACAGCATAGGTCCGTAGTTATGCTCGTTTCGCCCCTATAATAAATAAAGAAAACATATATATGCAAATAATATCGTGACTTGTCGCAGTTACGCGGTTAAAGTTGGGCGGTTTGTAAAATATGTCTAAATACTCACGAGTTATCACGCTGTGGACTTCTAACGAATGAAAATAAACACTTGTGTCGCAAGAGACTGAACACAGAAATATGATATAGCTAAGGTCCTGGCGTGCCCTGAGTAAGATGTAACATTTTGATTGTTTTACAAGTTAGCAACGTAATCATATTTTGATATATCTAGTGACATTCACACTATAGAACCAAACGATACGCCACACACTAAACTACAGTGTTAGTGCGCAGATTCGGTAAAATTCTTATTACGAACCCAGCAAAATGTACTCAACAGCATACAAGCATATTCTCTAAAACCTTACATGGCTAACTCATCCAATTCTAACTTTAACGTAGTAGAGTAAAACCCCGTACGACAATAAAAGCGTGAATTTCCAAAAGAAGCCGTATTTTAAACAGATGTAAAAGATAACAACGTGACAATTGGCGGCGATAACCACCCTCCGACTTATAGGGACTCGGAGGGCCCGCCCCCGCCGCCCGCGCCCCGCAGACACGCGCGAGATCTCATACTCTGTTTACATTCAGGCCCAGCTACTCGAGCTGCCGGCTATAACTGTACGAGGTAGTGCCACGCTGCAGGTAGCCGGCACGACCGGGGATGAACCGCGCGCTCACACGACACAGGCGTAAAAAGACACCCATCCAGTTTCCCTTCCCCTTATACTATGTAAAGACGAAATAAAAAAGATCGCCAATTGCCACAGACATCCGCACCAGCAGAGGTCTAACAGATGCGTGGCCTTTCACATATATAATAAGCCCTTTAATTCTTGAAGGTCCCTAGGTATCGTTGACTGAAGTCAAAATATACATTGTAAGTCCGCGATATTTGAGCGAAAACTCGATGGGCCGTGTATTTTTTTTACTACCGTCGCCCATAGACATCTGCAAAACTCGAGGCTTTGCAGGCGCGTTGCCGGCCTTTTAAGTATGAGTAAGCTCTTTTCTTGAAGAACCCCAGGTCGTATAGGTTCGGAAATACCGACTGTGGCAGCTCGTTCCAAAGTGATGTTGTGCGTGGTAAGAAATTGCGCCTGCAACGCATAGTTGTAGACTTTACGACATCTAGGTGGTGGCGGTGAAACTTGGAGTTCTGCCGCGATGTCCTAAAGTGGAACTTCGCTGTGGGTATTAACCCGAACAACCCACCGTGGTAAATACGGTAGAAAATGCAGAGCGAGCCTACATCTCTCAGTTCTACTTGTATTCTGTCAACGTCTGTTTGTAAACATCACAAAGTCAAGTCAATCAATCATATGGCTCATTGAGGGAGGACGAAAGAGGGCAGCGCATCTGTATAACCTCTATGCGGATGTCTATGGGCGTCGGTAGTCATGAAAATGGCTCCAAAGTCTCTTGTTATAAAAACAAAGCAATAAATAACGGTTTAAATTGGCTTAAATTATGTAGGCAACAGGTGCTATGGGATGATTGTCGAATTGCAAAACAAACGGTACGCGACCGATCCCCATTAGATAGTCGAATAGAAGAGGTAGTGCCATTACTGCCTGCAGAGGTGGAGTGGGCCTGTGAAGAGAACCCGTCTGTGTAACCTCTTTTTGTGTGAATATGTGGGCGACAGTAATAAATACACTCTGACTGTGTACATTTACCTGTGCAATATTAAATAATCTATAACTCTCGCGCCGCACATTTCATACGATTATAACAACGTTTAATAACGTTTGTCGTATTTTTTTCCCGTAAAACCATCCCCGATCCCCAGCCTGCAGTTAAGGGCGCTATCGGTAAAAAATGCCGAAATTGAGTTTTTTTAAGGCAAATTACTCGTAAATGGAAATAATCGATTGAAGATCAACATTGGTTCCGCATAGCACAAATATTTTTTATTGACTTAAGCAATAAAAATATTTGTGAGCATAAAAAGACTTACATGGCGTAATTCAATAGTAACTTTGAAATTTAATTAAATAAAATCTAACATAATAATGTTTATTTTTTTTTGTGATTTTGATAATCGAATATCGTGTTAATAAATGAGTAAATTTCTGAAGTTTTTCCACATTTATTATCATGAGAAAAATTATGTTTTATTTTGGCAAAATTTAAGTTACAAAAATATTTTTTTTGCCGAGTTTAATGAAATCAATTTACTTTTCTATTCTATACGAAACCTATAGCAGTATATTTCCTAATAGTAGGTATTTTTTAAGTATCCACAATCCACTGCTTATATTCGTAATTTCATTTCGAAAATCAGTCTTTTCGAAAACATGAGTTCCAAATATACCTTTTTCTTCGTAAATAATAATAATTTTCAATTTATAATCTATACAAATCCTATAAAAATATTTGTGCTATGCGGAACCAAAGTTGATCTTTAATAGATTATTTCCATTTACGAGTAATTTGCCTTCAAAATACTCAATTTCGGCACTTTTTACCGATAGCACCCTTAACAAGGTTGTGAGAACAATTGTGTCGGATGACGGGCTCAAATCTCCCCGAACACCGTTTATTTTGTAAATGAAATGTAACCCCTTTTCATTCCTTAACACATCGTGCAAAATTTAACAATTCGATTGAGTAGAAATGGAGAGTAGCAGCAGCGTGCTTGTGGGAGACGAGCCAAGGAGCGGCCTGCCCCTGTGATGTAATCTCGAAGTTGTCACACGCCAAGTTTCAACTCTTTCATACCAACTATTAATCACTATTCGAGCAGTTTAAAAACTTTAAAACCTCTTATGTAATAAATTCAGCCTGCATACCGAATTTCATCTACATAGATCCAGTAGCTTCGACTGCACGTTGATAGATCAGTCACTTATTTAGTCAGAAAGTGTTATTTTATATAAATATTAAATAGAGATAGACATTTGACACGGGTTAATTAATTTTACAGTCGTACAAATAACTGAGGAATTTAATTAACTAGAACTGCATCACCGTCAACGAAACAAAATGCGCTCGGTAAAAAAATCCGACCTCCATATCTCGAGAAAAAAAAGCAAAACAATAATTCGTGGGATACAAAATAGACGAGAGAAAAAACGACACCAAGTAGTGTTCCCGGCAGGCATGCTCCGACTGGCGATATATCGATGTTTGTTATCGATTACGATTTTTATTTGTCGAGTTTTTAATTTAAGTTTCTGTTGTGTGAATATTTAATAAATTGCCATGTCTTAATTATACTACTTGATGCCATATGTTTTAAATTGAAAATATTTAATAAAACTTTTTGGCCCGACCTCCTACGGATCTTCGGTTGAGCTTGATTAGACTACTTGGCAGTTAAGTGGTGATCGTGGTGGTGGCTGGTGGTCTTGTGGGAAAGTTTAACCACAGACGTCCCGAGTTTGAGTCTAGGGATTGGGATAGCCAAAGAGTGAATAATACCTATTTAATGGCGTTTGACTTTCTTTTGGGAAATAATTACTGTAGACCCAAAATAATTATGCTTTATATATTTCCTAAAGAAGGAAAAAAAAGATACTGAATACATAGTAAGTAAAACTATGTATTCAGTATCTTTTTTCTTATTTTAATGTATTTTTGTGCACACCTGTTGTCCTGTAATATCGACATCTGCTGCACAGGCAGCAGCCCATCACTACCGGTGCAGGCGGGCGGCGCTACCTGGTGGCGGGGCGCGGGAGGGGCG
>LUGF01040918.1:233236-248520 GCA_001625245.1 Calycopis cecrops | reverse complement strand
CTCGGAACAGCCGTCACCTGATAACGCGATAAGCGGCCGCCGCTCTTATTGCAGCCGTGTGATTGAAACGAGAGACCCCAGCGGATCAGGTAGTCATCATCATCAGCTATTTATTGCTCACTCACATACGTTATCCCTATACACCACGATATTCAAGTCTTTAGTATCTAAACCAGTGAAAATAGCTCCATTTCAAAATGTGTGTTATCAGGTGATCCAAGTGGTGTTATCATGTGTTATCAGGCGACTCCTTGTTTTCGTAACAAATGTTTTCTCAGTAAATATGGATCGGGATTTAAGTTTAAAGTTGTCCTAAAGAATTAAACAACAATAATCGTCACAGACTATAGAATTTTTCATTTTAGTAAGAGTGGTCATGACAAGTAGCCGTGTTGCTGATTTGAGCCAGTATGACAGGGGATACAAGTAGTTTCCCATTTTAATCCCAAAAAATAGAAATAAAGTGTGGTGGTACGTAAGTAAATACCAGGACGGCATGACCTTTAACAGATAGCGTGCGCCGCGCTCCGTAATGAGGTAACTGGTGTTGAATAATTGGTGGCGCTTTATGGCACGTTGGCACATGAGCTGACCTTTACTATCGATCTGCGGACGAGCCGCTCGGCCCGCGGGTCACAGCGACCACACACACGGACACAGCGGGTCATTTGTACTATCATGCAGCTTGTGTGTGTTTGTAGTGTAAGTACTAATGAGATATTAAAGTTATTTTTCACATAGAAATCTTAATGTCAGCAATTATCATTTAGATCCTTGTTCGTAGAATGCGTAAGTAATATAATAATATTAAGTAAATTCTTACTTGGATGCCAATTTTTAACACGTTAATGTCAGGTGTAGTTAAAAAAGTTCATATCAAATGCCGAATCTGCAATCCTTGGAAGTAGAAAAAAGTCTGAAAACTACTTCTAAGTTAATGCTTTCAAAAGATTTCCGTGTATGCGCCAATTTTGAACATCAGGAGGATGTCGTGTAAAACTTGAGGCATATGGTACTTCCCGTTGGTCTTCGTAGAATCATGGAGTTTTGCAAGAGCTTGCAGCAAAAAATAGATATATCCGAAACATAAAAGATTTGTTCGTTTCACACAAAATGAGTACAACGCACGCAAGCATAAGTTTAAAGTTATCAATGATCCTGTTAGTAGAGCTTGTTCGACGGTTTGTGGCTTCAGCTGCGGACGTGGAGTGTCGGGTGCAGAAAGAGCTAGTCCAACAATGGGCCAGGTACCTGGTGCTATGTCCCGCTACCTGCTACGTGCTTCATAGGTCCACCTCTCCGGCGAGGCCGCTGCGGGCGGTACTGTCGGCCGCGCCTGGTTGTTTGCTGCACTATTTTTGTTAGTAGGAGCCTCTCCGACAGTAATGATACGCTACAGGCTGGCCGGTACAGCGGGCCATTACGTACTTTGTGTCGATGTAAAATATATACTGGGGTGTCGTGTCTAGCGGCGAGCCGACCTCCGTCACTGTTCCACACTCTAGGTATTTTATTACTTTAACTAGCTTCCGCCCGCAGTTACACCGGCGTATATTTCGGACTTCAAAAATGGAGTTCGTATACCTATAAACTTTCCTCTTAAATCACTCTATCTATTAAAAAAAAACCATCAAAATCTGTTGTGTAATTTTAAAGATCTAACCATACAGACACGCAGACGGCGGCAGATGTAGTGATATCGCTCGTGTTGTACTCGGGGAAGTTCACCAATATACGTAATATTTAAATATAAAGGTTAATCTACACCGGTTAGTAAACCACAGCTTGCCACATAATATCTAATGCGAACCTTAATCCTTAGTAAGTACCTAGAGCTAGAGCAGGTAGATACCGACATTGATGTCTGGATTAAGTATAAGTTCATTAACAAAAAATGTGAGATTTTAGGGGGCTATCATCTTTCAACGTCGAAAGGCTAAACCTCAGAGCCGAGCATTGTGCCGATCCGAGGAGCATTATTGTGATTTTTCAATTTATAATAGCAGTCCGGAGTCAGGAAGATGGCGGTGTGATATCCCCTCGCCTACGAGAGTTCGTTAAGCCTTACACCTGAATTTCCTATGGCGAGGGGAGGGGGACACAAAACCAGTGAGAGTATATGTGTCTGCATACACTTGTACACTATAATTTGTCATGCGCAGTTGGCTCTTTCTATAGAGATGACAGCTGTAGCTGAAATACGGCTAAGGGACATTAATCTTATTCTCTGTTCTTCTGTTCCAGGGTTCTGAAGTCACAAAACAATAAGCTACAAGCAAACGTATCGAGTTTACACACTAACTTATAGGTGTGTAAAATTAATTACTTAATTTAGGGCTATTACACAACACCGCAGTAAGTGGGCGCCCGCTGTAACTGCTGCTGCGTTGTATGTGAGTGTATGTCGCGCGGGCCGCGGCCGGACCTCGGTAATTATCAGCCGCTGTCACGTGGCAGGTGCGGCGCGCTCTACGTACGGCCCGGCGCACACTGTCGCCGCGCGCCGCTGACGGGACACTTGATCTCATCAATTGTTTACTGGAATTTGGCTTAATGAGCAGTTATTCTGAAACAATGCACTTGAGAGAGTACCTCGGTCGTGTTTTATACTAGTTAGAGACAGACTCTTATCTTACCTATAAGTATACTTGTATTCATTTGAATTAATTAGGTATACGTATATCTAAAACATCAAGTACCTAAATATAGTCATGGCTGTTGTCTGTATTCTGTCTCCCACAAGAGTTGTAAGAAGTCGTGTCATTGCTACTATGGCTAGCCTGCGACAGAATCCTACAAAAAATTACGAAGGTAAACATTCAGTGGTACATCTCGTATACTTTGTGTCAACAAACAGCTCGGAGCTATTGCACCATGTATCCAACTGTTACAATTACATTCGCTGCACACACACTGGCACGTACAATCGGCAGGACGTTGCGATGATTGCGTGAAGTCGCCCAAAGCGGTGGATAATGAGCAATAAATTGCAGGTGCGAGTCTCCGCCGGGGCCCCGCTCACCTGCCGCCGCGGGCCCCGGAGCCCCGAGGGCCCCCGCTAGCGTGCACGGGGCCCCAGTCCGCTCGACAGTCCACCGCGCGTTCATTTAATACTACGTTACGTTTCTTTTGGAACGCGTTCATATAATTACAGCATCCGATGTAATATCAATATTGAGAGGACACGGAGTTGTTTTAGTTTACACTTATCCCAATGGGGACGTATTTCTTTAATGGTAGTAGAAAGAAGATAGTTGCTTCTACTCGTCAAGCTAGAGATAAAACAGTTATTTCTCCACAAACAACATTTAAGACAAAGCAATAGAATGTGAAATTACAGAAAATAATTGAAAATCGAGTCAGCTGGTGGTCGTCCCAATTTTATATTATACTAGCTTCCGCCCGCAGCTACGATCGCGTCGATTTCGGACTTCAAAAATGGAGGACGTTCTCAATTCTTCGAAATGCTTTTTTTAATGTATGGTGATATGCAGGTGTTCCAATTACTCGGTCACGATTTGATGGTGTGATCACGTCGAAATTGAAGGATGATTCATATATTATAGACATTATAGACATCTCAAGGAAAGAACGCTGTCTGGCCGAGTTTTAAACGTTTCGCTGCTAATTATCTACTTCTAACGACGATATCTCAAAAACTATTAATCAGATTGATATAGTGTAAGTAATTGATATAGATAAGGACAATTTGAATCTGCATTAAATGCCCAAGCTAACTAACATAATCATTTGGATAATGATTAAATACTGAACTAATATAATGCTTCGAAAATAACGTAATGTTTTTAATTAAAGAATTGAATATAAAAGTGGTCATTGTAAGTTAACGGTAAGAGATAGAGATATATTATCGCGGACTTTTTGTAGCTTTTTTATAGATTTTTCATTCGCTAGTACCTTACCTACTCAACTATATGTTTGCTAGTGTACTCGGCATTTGCGGTGAATGTTCCCGGTTAGCAAGATTTTTTGCGACCTCTTCAACATTTAACGCCGTATTTCCGCTAATTTACATAAAAACCCAGTAAATTATATACCTAAACCTTCCTAAAGAATCAGTCTTTCTATTGTTGAAAACAGACAGACAAAAGACGCGGCCGGGGACTTCCTTTTATAATAGACTAGCTTCCGCCCGTGTCTTCGCCCGCGTGGATTTCGGACTTCAAAAATGGTGTTGTTATTATTATAAATAATCTAATATTATACTGAAATATATATTATATACGTATTGTATGAAACAATAAACCGCTTTGAGAATCGAATTTGTCGCCGCGCATTTTAGACGCTTTAGATATTCCGTTTAAGTCAATCTTATCGTGATAATAACTTTTAATCTATTCGTCCAAATTACTTAGTGTAAAAGACAAAGTTTATCTACATTCAATACGTAAAGTGACAGATGTATTAATTTTCTTAAGAGTTCGATAAATATTCTAAAATGTGCATCTTTAAAAAATATCCAATTTAATTGAATGTTTGTTTCACTATTTTGGTCATAGTGACTTTACACAAAAAAGATGCTGTCGCGGACTTTTATTTAGAACTATTTAAGATAAATAATTCTACAGTAACTATCTTTGTGTAACTCCAACGATAAGGGCAGCGCACGCCAATATTGCTCTCAGGGGGCTGATTTTTTTCCGACTTACTTGACAGTTATCGTTATATTATAACCAAATTATAAAAAATCCCTATAAATTTTAACTTATTATGTTATTCTGATATGAAAGCTATATTACTGTACAGTTTCATGAAAATCCGTTCAGTAGTTTTTGTGTGAAAGAGTAACAAACACACTCACAAACTTTCGCCTTTATAATATTAGTAGGATGTAGATTATGGTCGTAGTTTCCGAACTGAGGTAGACTGTTAATATTGGAACCACATCATAGCGTATAGAGCCTTTTATAATATAGTTAAATATATATAGTTAAACAGAATCTAAAACTTCTATTACACATCTCAAATTCCTCAAATAAAACCATTATTTTTAAATATTTTCGTCACTAATATCAAACGGCCTCACACAATAAATCCGCTGAAGCTACATCATTTACGGATTACACAAGAACGATCGACTATTCACCGAGCTCTATCGACATCGACAACTGCCATATTTAATCCACCCCATCAACCACGGGCTCCATCAGCTGCAGCTCCATCATGACCCCATCCTTATCACGGCCACAAATTAAAACCACAGACCAATTTGTAGCAGCAACACGCGTGGGGCCGTAATTTGATCGCTAGGCCTCATATCAGTGTAATTCACGTAACTGTGAGCCGGTGGCCGGTGGCCCACACATTACAGCAAATTACATTACAGATGACGATAGTTTCATCACTAGTACGGGGAATGTGTTCGTAGAGCAGCACGGGAAGACAGATGGAATTTAGTAATAAAACAATATAATATACAGTACCTACACAGTCTAGTAATAAGTCACAGCAACGCGACGTGCAGTAGTAGTGGTCCGGTGCGAGTGCGAGCGAGCTTTGAGTATTTAACCAAATGGAGAAGAGAACCAAACCTATGACACTTAAGTCTGCCAAATTCGGTCGAGAACGCGGTAGACACCAGATGAACACTAATGCAACTCTGCTACATTATTATACACTCACACAAACTGCCGCCTCGCTTAAAACCTCTCTCCGTGTCTCGGTAATGGACCATTTGGTCTTTTTACCTTCAGCAGAGGGCGCCTGTAGGTATCTCCGGTTGGTTGGTAGCCAAGGATCAACCGCCTTAGCGTTTAAGGTAGAAGTCCCCGCTGTCCCACCATGGTTTAGTAGCCACAGTTGTCGATCGTACCTTATAATACCTCTTATAATCTAGTCTTAGCATGACTAGAGCGAGAGGTACTCCCTGTCGTGTGGGCCTCATTCAACTACAATGCGGTTGCTACACCTCTTACGAAATTGTATCTTTATATTTGAGTTTATTGTACACTACGTTTATAATATAAATGACCCAGTTGTAATATAGGTAGGTTTCCTGGAATATTCCTATATTTCATAATTTAAGTGCTCGCTTCATAAATTGCGCTCGCAGCAATTAAGTCCATTTATCTCAATGCAGCAAGCGAACTGCTGGGAACGGGAGTTTTCAGAAGAGGAAATTGCAGGAAATTTCATACCGGGAAAGTTTGTAACCACAATCAAGGAACCTTCCTTGCAAACTGTTTTTTTAAATAGTTTAGAAGTTTGAGCGCAGCCAAAGGTTTTGAGTGGAATTCGCTGAAACGATCTCCACTTAAACCCAGCGGCTGTCTGTGGTGAGGTGGTCACCACCGGAACCATCTGTTACATTTTATTACTAGTGCTACTACATTTATTTACTAGTTACGCCTCGTGATTCCACCCGCGAATACAATCATATAATTCAATTGCACATCCCAAAATTGCGACTGGCATTCCTTCATAATAGGCAGAGCTTTTAGACTATAGGCACATTAAATCTACTATTTATTGCATTATAATTTAGTCATAGGCAGGACCAAAGCTGCAGTGCAGCAGTATCTCTCGCTCATATGGCACAGTCCACAGCATTTCGTGCGTTTTCGGTGGCCCAAGGAGGATCGGGCGGAAGAAGGGCAACGAGTCTCAATTACCTTTACGCGAATGGATCCTAATGGACATCTGCTACCTTACACCCATACTAGAACTGCTTCTGGTCCTAGGCCATTGAGTTATATGTACTACGTACGTCCTAGGCAAGTATTTTTTTCAAACCCTAGAAACATTTGAAGTAGTTTTTAATAAGCACAGATTACCGTGGTGCATGTTGAATGAAACTCAGTCGATTAACCATCAAATAAAACATGACTATTGAAATAGTGATCCAGCTATTTGAAAGTGTGAACGAGCAAATACGATTTTATTCATTCATGTTTATTGAAAAAGCGTTATTTTTGTCACCCGATATTCAGTTGGCGGCTGGTGAATACAGCGCGGGCGTGTGGAAGTAGTCGAGGTTATGGCGTGCCGTTATTGGAGCGGATTTTAACGCCAAAATTGTCGATATTGATTTTACTACCTACCGTACGTAAAACATTATTAATTATACCACTTTATCATAGAGCAATATTTTTACGTTTCGCAGACTACAATTTGACATTTGTCAAGTAACTTTTTTAATGTTCAATGGTCATTTTCCTGACTACCAACGCCCATAGACATCCGCATAGAGGTTATACAGATCATGCATTACTCTCCTTCCTTCTGCCCCCTCCACGGGCTACCACCTACACACCGCATGAAACGCGATAGCACAGGTGTCACTTTACGCCGGTATCAAGTAAGCGAGAGATATCTCCCCGGTCGTGCTGGCCCAATTCAGCTGTATCCATGCACGCAGTGTGGAGTAAGAGGTAGTCTTATAAAAAACACTTAATATTCTGCAAAAATCTCACTCTCTGTCGCTTCCCCTCACGTTGCTGGCAATTATTCTCTATAGACTGTCTATAGTAGGTAATTAATGGCAGCGGCTAGAAAACTACCTTGTTTACATTCTTCCCTACCCAATTCCGTGCTCACTAAAACTAAATATAAATGTGTATTTTAAGAATTGATTTACATCAAATGTGTTCTAATTCCTGGTCAACAAAAATATTCCATTTTCTTGTATTCTATGGTTATCGATAATGTTATCATTCCCACGTTGCGCAATTGAATTGCAAAGCACGCCGGCAGCTCCTACAATAAAACTCATCTCACTCTGCCCCGCGCGTGGTAGAGTCGAGCGTGAGTCAAGCGCGACATGTGTCACGCTCGGCGGCCGGGCGCTGTCTGCGGAGTGCGGAGTGCTGACTCACCCGTCACCGCCAAATAAAACTGTACCGCTCTTTACATTTCATGCGCGCCTGGTAGCGTCGTCGGCTGCGAACACACGCAACGACGACAATACACGGACCGCCTACCAACACGCGAGGAGGCGATCGTAGAAATTGAAACTTTGTGAAGCTTGGGCCTCCCTAAAACGTTTTAATTACATAGTACGGAGAATCCTGGTATTGCGAGAGACAAAGTGACAGTATTTATCATTATGCCTAGATACTGCTATTGACAATAGAGCAGTTGGGACCTTTTAACGACGCGGCGCGCGTATCGTTAAGTGTAGTAGTACTTTTAACTAGTAACCTTCCTAGTCGTGCAGGTCCAATAGGGCGTAGCACGAACTCTTACAAGAAGGATTATAAGCCCTTTTTGTAAATGCTTATAACCAACTGTAGAAGCTGGAATAAAGGAGAAAAACAAACAACTGCGCCTTTTTACACAAGTCCCTTTATCATGACAAAAATGATCAAATATGTAAACTTGTCGTCACTTCACATTCGTCAGTAAATTCGTAAAACTTGAAACTATAAAGTTCCAAGCAGTACTATAACTATACAACGGTATTTAGCTGTTGTAAATATCGCCTGTTCTGTGTGTCGGTGGAGTTTGATTGTTCCGGGAAATCGCACTGCCGTCTCACAGATATTTACTACTTAATGGCTTTGAGTTGCCTTCATTATAGCACCGGCTAAGTGCGAGTCGGGCTCTTGCGACGAGGGTTCCGCTTAAGTTTTTAGTTTCAGGTGCGGCACTCTATATGTATCATTTGATTTACATATTAGCTAGTAGGTACAGTGAATCTGTTTCGATCCCAAACCGTTTACAATTCTAACAGACTTTTTGGGCAAACATCACCGCTACGTCTAAAAACACATTTTAGAAAACGTTACACACACACAGTGAATTGTTTTCAATTGTTTTCAGTTAGTAGTAACCTAGCATAGGTTACTACTAACTGAGGTACTAACTAAGGTGCTCTCTGAACTGTCTTAACTCAAGCCCAACTGTAGGCTAAGTATGTAGTTAGTTAGTAAGTCAACTAGGACACTACCTGCTAGACTCTACTCACTTGTTCTGGTTCACAGACCAACGCGTGGCACGTCAAGTAACTCACCAATACGGAGTACAAGTGGGCAGGCAAGTATCGAGATGATTTACCTGAAATTCAAAACAATACGTTAGTATAACAAAATTCACAATGTACAGTTTTTAGATAATACAATAATCAATGACAAGGAGATGGGCTTGAGATCGATCCGTGAGATGTATCTACAGCAAAGATGAAATAAGTGAGGTTTGTAAAATATGACAGCCATTGCTGCGTTGTAGACAGCGTCGTCGTGACTCGCTCGTCGGCACCAAGTGTCAGGCGCAGATATTGTTTATTTTTCAATTTTTTTCGAACCTAAACTTTTGCTGTGGAAGCGAAGAGAAGCTCAATACAACCCCATCGGATTGTTACGTGTACTCCGTCGGGTGACGAGGGTTTGGCGTCGAAATGGGGACCGACCTCCCACTGTCCCACAGAGAAGTAACTCTTCCCGGTAAGATATTTTTTGTAACAGCCAATTTAACTATGATTACCATGGCTATGGCGCAGTGTGTGTAACATTATGTCCAGTTCGATCGTTTTCGCTAAAGTAAATTCTACGTCCAACTGTTAGTGTATATTGTTGACGTACACTGGCTGCACAGGTATATATCTCCAGCGAATACTCGATCCTACATAATTTAATAGACGTTCAGTTTACATGTAAATCCCATACAAACCTACACGCCGTGGAACAATGGCTCACGCATGTGTGCAGCACGCACACACGTGCAGGGGTGACTAGTGACTGAGACAATAGTGTGAGGCAATCGAGTTCTCGGAACGTGGCTCGTGAACACAGCTTTGTCAGTCTGAGCAACACTCATCATCACTCCCCTCCGTCCACTGCATAGAGCAACGTAATAACAGACTGTCTTCAAGAAACAAGAACAAAAGTCTTAGTTCCAACCAGACCAGGGAGACCAGACCAACTCTGTCTGTTAATCTATATAATATCTTTTAAATTTTCAAATTAATTAATCGTATTATGATGGACCCAGTAAAGTCATGAACATGGTTGTTCACTACAATAAATTGTTATATTTCAGTCACTCTACAAAATGTTCTTGCAAATAAAAAAATATTTACATTCGGTAGTTTCAAGGCTTCGAGGCAAAGCAAGTTTGATGGAAGGTACTAATTATATATAATGTGCTCATTTGACAACCCTATTAGCTAACAGAAAAATTACCACGATTAATTGAATCGATCGATGTAATCGTTATATCGACACTCACATCCCTAGTGATTACGTCGATGTATCGATACAATAACATCGGTGCTAGTGTATAGAGCGTCCCTAGAGATGGACGGATGCAGCAAACATGTGGCGTATTCGATCAGCCCGTATTACGGCGGTATTTATTTTTTACGCGGCGCCGGCGCTGCGAGACTGCGACTAACTTGGCGCTGCTATTCTTGGCTCTCTGCTGGGGATATTTCTGTTGTGCTAACGTCGACTAATTGTTATTACTAGAGGTCGTCCACGAACATCGCTCGACCGACATTTACTCGCGTACTAACACTTGAAATATACTTTCATAATAATTGTTCAATACTTTTTGTAAAAACCCCACCATTGTTTGCGATAATGCCATGATATAACCTTCAATTACACTGAATTATCAGACTCGTCCGTTGGTAACAATTCTCTATAATAGGACCTTCAACCTTTGGGCTTTATGTAACATTGGTCCGACCTTCTTACAAAGTGCGCGACCCGGCTGCAACGCAGATATTGTAGCAATCTTTTAAGTTTGCTTTTCATAACTGGCTCCTTCAATAGAACGGACACATTCTATTTTATAGAAGTTGGTTCTTCCGTTGGTGAGGCGCCATATTCCAACATCCGGTGAGAGTACTAGGAGCGCATGAGAGGCGCGCAGTTGCACCGCGGCCGCGGCGGCTCGGAGAGTTGGAGCGCAGTTGCACCAGCGTTTGATGTGGGTATCGGCACTGCGCTGCGGTCAGGTAATTGATATTGCGGCGGCATATGATGGTGTAGTCGTATGCAGCGAGGCACTCATGTTAGCCTTGTATCGGGCTGAACAATACATTCATATTTTTTATAACATGTAATGTAAGCTATTGCTGCATACCAGCCACTTCGCACGTACTGTTAGTAGGAGTTTTCAAAACACGTTTAAAAAAAGTCCAGGTTTATTTAACTGGAAATTGACATTTGAAAGTCCACTTTAATAAGTGTTTAATTTTAATATATTAATTAGAACTAGAAACGATCTAGTGGTAATTAAGAGTGGCAACCGTCGCGGTCAGATTTGGAATACACTGACTGACTCGGCCGGGAATTATTGTCAGTAAAAGGGCTAAAGTCGTAACGGAGATATAAATGATGAGAGAGCATATCCCTAATCTTAGGTATAACCGTACGCTTACAAGACACAGGTTATGATGGCTCATCAAATCCTTATTTCCATGGCTAAAGCGAAGCCCAATCATTTTCACCGAATTCCTATGAGTGGTCGTCGGACGAAGAGAATAAGCGATGTCGCTCGTAGCCTTTATGAGATGGAGTTAGGTTAGGTCTTCCGTCCTTCCAATGCATGTAGCATTGAAAGGATGGAAGAATCGAAGGTGAATAATGTGATGTTCCGTGATATGTGAAGTTAGCCATAGACTAAGAGTCCTCGTTTGCCAAGACAAAACAGAATTCGTACGTCAGTCAACAGTCAGTACAATATCCATGTACAATCGTTATGAAATATGCTCTTCACCATTGTCCACAGAACCACGTTAGCAAAGCTTGTAAAATATACCTGCTCGGAGTTTTAAGTCATTCATTTCTGAAGAATTTAAAATACCAGGAGCCATTTGAACTTTGAACTTATATATTTTTAAAAGAAATTCTTAGAATCGATAAAAAAAAAACAATGCAATCCCGGTTCCATTATTCATTGAATATTTCAAATATCAGTGAAAACAGATCACGATAAAAGAGGTTCGAAATGAGACAGGGGAGAGGGACAGCGAGATAGTGCGTCCCGCTCGCCCCCCAGGGGAGCATTTGACCGATGAGTAACGCGAAGTCCCTTCAGCTGGGATTAGGGTATAAGCTGTACGTACGTAGCAAATGGTTATTTTGGACGCCGAGATTCAGGCGCTAACTGGAAATACGACGCTGCTTATTGGAGATACGAGTAAATAGGGAACTGGTCTTTATAATATATGTTTATTACTAGGTTAATTTGTAAATGATAATAACGTTTACTTAGTTATATACAAATGTCGTGACATGGCGATCGTGGTCAGAATCCTCCGGAACAGAAAGATGTGCGCTTTGCAAACGAATTGTGTTGTCATGACCGGGGAGGTGCATCTCGCTCACCCCACAAGATATCTTACGTGGCTCGCAAGTTTCAAGTAGACCTGGACAAGTAGATCATTGGAGGGGAAAGAAGATCGGAGAGGAACTCGTCTCCGCAACAATCAGGATGTAGCCAAATACCTCTGACCGTTCATATTTCTGTCGACGGTTAACAGGCCACAACGAGACAATCTCTGTGCTAGACTGGGGATCGTCTTGACATTTACGAAAGAGACCAAGAAGCTCATTATAACACAAACGAGCAGTTAAAGTGAGCATTAGTTGAGTAAACCGTGCGATAAATCAGTTGGTTGAGTCGCCAGGGCCGTTTGAAAGTAACGTCGTAAACTAGCAGCGGCCCGCGCGGTGACGTCATCATAACTGATTGTTATCTATATGTATTACTTGTATTTAATTAAGACGATCACTGAGATACGGGACACAGACGGACAAACTTGTGAACGTGCCTGAGGTCTCCCACACAATATGCGTGATGGATGCTGTGGAAGCAAGGAGACGCCTAATAAGCAGTGGCCGTCTATTGGTCGCATTACCAACATCAACTTTAGTTTGCCCTTCATAATATTAATGTACGTGTTTATGAGGTTGCTAATTGTTGTTACCAATAATAATGTTTATTTCTTCTTTCTAATCCAACTTCACTGGCCTGCTGTAACTACTTGAGGCCCACTACTACTGGACATATATTCCGCCGATACATTGGTGACTTGTTAAAGTTTTTTTTATGGTATAGGGAGGCCAAACGAATAGTCGGAGTCATTTTCATGACTACCGACGCCCATCGACATAAGCATAGAGATAAAGAGATGCGTTGCCCTCCTTCCTCCTCTCACCTCCATGCGGCAACCCAGCTGCCACTGGTGTCGTGTAAGCGAGAGGTACCTCCCCGGTCGTGCCGGCCTAATTCGGCTACATGCATGCATGCAGCGTGGCACTACCTCATAAAGTTACGTGAGCTCCGTTTATTTCAAATGCCAACTGAAACTTATCGCTTCCAATTCACTGGTATATTTTCCCATGAAACCGTAAAACAATATTATTTAAAACCATACAATAGCTCAAGCTGCCTATAAAGTATGCATGTACGCATTACGTTATGATATCTCATTAATATTTCCAGTTTGTATGTATGTGTGTATTGTATAGTGTCTGTGTATAATTGAGAATGCAAAAACATGCTCCGTTGGATAATGAAAGGTCCAGAAAACATATACAATTCTAATATGGAAGGGTGTAGGCATCGAGGAAGACCAACACATGTTGTGATCAGATAAATCGGGTTCTGTCTGAAGTGTTCACAACCGACCGGCTTTCTTCTTCTTCTTCTTCTTCTTCGTGTCGATGGCACTTACTCTTGGGTTATATATGCCCGCTCCAGTGCTGCGCCAGTTCTACGCCCTTGGCATTAGCGCTCATGACGTCAATGAGCGTGCATGGTTGAGGACTGAAGGGGCATATTAGGATATGGTCCATTGTTTGTTCCGGGGCTCCGCAGTCACACTGGGTCCGGCTCGGATCTATTATGCCCCACTTTGCCAGGTTCGTTCGTCAGCGACCAACCTGGGTTCTTAGTTTATTTATACCGACCGGCTTGTATGATATTTTCTCTGACTACCCTAAAATGTTTTTGTTTCTTGTCTGTTGTTGTTTCAATAACAAACACCTCCTCAACCTCATTCAAGATTCCTCACTAGCAGCAGTGGCAGATACGTGATCACTATCGACTACCTCCACACGGTTCCTGCTGCCCTGGTGCTGCCCTGCGACAGCTAGCTACGTGCAAACGGCTCAATAAACCGTGGCACCCCGCTGCGTCACCTGCCCGTTATATTTCACCTCGACATTAAATACTTAACGAGCACAAACTATTGATTACAATTTTAACGGACATTCAAATCGAGCTTTACAACAACAATAATAATATATAAATAGTAATAAGATTTTAACATAAATAAAATTATGTACTATTTATGAAGTTGTCAAAGATGTGGGCGTTTCGGTTAGTATACTCACTCACACGTGTCGTGTCAACTATCTACGGAACCTCAAATTGTGGTGTTGTCGGTACGAAAATGACCGGTGTCAGGTGTGCCTATCAGTAAATATGTAGTTCATTACTGCAATCTAGCAGAATTAGAATATACATGCACTACATATTTGTGGGGCTCACCAGGTAGCGAAACATACACCTGCCTAGCTAAGAGTTCATTCAATCTTACTGTCTGTAATATGTTGGATCTGAATATTTCCTTCCTAATTATTATCATTTACTATCCAATTAAATGGCCATTATTTGTGTGGCATTTTTCTCTGAAGGTAGCGTCACCACATCCAGTGTTTTATTCTATCATTCTGACTTGTGTTACTGCCATATTTTTAAATTTATCAATAAAAGTATTGCCCCCCATAAAAGTATTGCTTACTCTGTACACAGTTCTAATAGCACAATACATACAATAGTAAATTTTCAGCAAGATGCTAAAGCAACATCAATTTTTCATACAAAGTTTGCGCTTTAGACCACACAACTGAAGTGAAATTTAATTATTGATGTAATACACAAATTCATTATCGTAGTTACAATAACATAACATATCATATGTTATTTATTTTTTAAGTACAAAAAAGTTTAACTTAAATCAAATTAGAATTTTAAATTTGAATGACAACTTCCATTGGCCGCGCCCGAACACACATTTCTGTAACGTTCTCGCCAGCTTACTCCCCAAGTCAAGCGGGCGTATAGAAGTTTTACTTCAAAAATAAATTTCGTCACGTTTTTAATTCTGAATCATTGTGTTTTTCCACGAACTCTGTTTACGGAGTGGACATTATCTAAATGTCGTATTGTTGTTACCTCCAAGTCCATTCCTACCAGTGAGTCAAGTTGAACGATACGCAGTATTTGAAACAAAGAGGTTATATTTAACAAAAGCATTTGTAGTGACTGTACATGTTTTATTTCATTGCATGGCTGTAAAATGTACCATC
>LUGF01040918.1:218135-232741 GCA_001625245.1 Calycopis cecrops | reverse complement strand
AACGCAATTCCGACATGATCGAATATTCCTACAACATTTTCAACTTACATGTAGTCAACGTGTATTTTGCGTCACGCAAACTTTAGATACAAAATGTTGCAATTTCTTAGTCGATTTTTTTTGTTGATCGTATGAGTTATATTGTATTGTTTAAATATTTCATTTTCTTGTTGACCCAAGACATGTGCTTTATTGTAAAAACAGTTTAAGAAATGCAAACGCTATTTCAAGTGATTAAAGAGAACTCATCAAAGTAATTATAGCATGTATGCCTTTACGTTTTGTCTCACCACGCAAGTCTAGGCTAGAAGTACCTTCTTGAGATCCTCCCAGCTAAATTTCATCTGCGACGGTCTTTAAAGACCAGTTAATTGCGGGGTATAAATATTATAATGCCAACGTGTTCGCGCAGACACAGCAGTCTCTATTCCCTGACTCTCCTATTTCAGTAGGACAGCAGTCCGACTCGACCAGAGGGATATCAAGCGCGGGTCCGAGGATTCATCGTGCTCTCCTATAGGTACCTGTGCCAAACATCGTCCAAATCCGTTTAGTACCTACTGTTTGCGTCAAAGAATAACAAACATACTTTTTTTTGCGAACACAAATTTTCGCATTTAAAATAAGTAATAATAATAGCGCGTACGCATGTCCCTCCTCACATCCTGTTACGTGGAGCCCGTGTAGTCGTGATAAACTGTTATCAACTCGAGTGTCGGCCGAGGTCAAGGAGACCCGGGCTCTAATGCTTGTGTTGTCTATTGTACCGTCATCATCATCAGTCCCCCGTCCTCCACTATCTCGCACCTTTGACACTAATACAACATTTACTTAACACGGAATAAGCCGGTGGGTCATGCAGGTAGGAGGGAAAAGGAGGGCAGCGCAACTATATAACGTCTATGCGGAAATCAATACTCAATGGGTGTCTATAGTCATGAAAATGGATCCGACTGCTCGTTTGCCCCCCTATCCCATAAAAATAACGACAATTTACAAATAAGGTAGATTTGGTACCCGTCTATCAGGAACTAGGAATTCAGAACCATAACGAATAAACTATAATTCAGTTCAACTGTTGGAGAGGGGAACCCCGTGTACAACCATGAGTGCCTCTCATTTGTGCAAACGAGTCTAGACGTTTTGAGAGCCCCTAGCTAGAGAACAATAATATATTTACTTCTTTACCAATAACGCGATAAAATATATTTCTTAGTTTTATTCGCAGAAAAGATGTGCGTATGTCTGGTTGTGAGTCGACAGTGTATGCTCATCAAAAACTAGCTGCGCTTCGCGGTTTTACCCGGCTAAGTTTCGCCGCGGATTTATCCAGTAGAAATAGAAAGAGAATTTATTAGACTTTCCGACATATTCTCAGACTTGTCGAATATAAAAATGTTTTATAAATCTCATTCAAGCGGTTATGGAGACGTTTGATTGCTAACACTTTTTTATACAACGACGAACGAACACAATTTGTATACAATATGATGATGGTACGAGAAAGATGTGACTTTTCACAGAATGATAGTAAATTTTAACCGTCTCATTGATTTCAAAGTGCGGCTGTTTGTTAGTACTTTTCAGATAGTAGGTAACAAAGTAGTTTCATAGAAAAATGGCTCCGTAATCAAACGACCGTAACATAGCAGAGAATGACGTCACCAGAACGTATTAAGTAAACCAAACATTACAATGTCGATCTCAGCTCTCTCTGAAACGAGACTTCGTGTTTTTATTCTAGTAATTCCACTTATTACGGCCGCTTGGTGACGGTACCGTTTTTTTGTAACCAACCTTAAAAGCAGACTATACCTATGTAGAGTTGTTGTTGTTGTAGAAACACCATGGGCGATCCACTCGCAGAAGTTTCGGCTTCCAACCGCAGAGGTATTTGTTATGAAACGGCAAGTGAAGCCACTCAAGTTACAACTCAAGTGTATCGACCGAGTGAAACTTAAAACTCGCCAACTTTGTTCCGCACAACTTTGTTACAAAGTAGCGGAGTTGAGTGCTGCATGTTATTAGCTGTGCTGCCGGCGCACGGAAATATTTATGGCAAATGTCTTTATAAGCCGGGACTCGTAACAATGTTGAAATATTGTGGCGTATTGTGTACGTCAAGACGTATGCGAACATTTATTGTGAAGCTTCTATTTGCGTCGGGTCATCGGGTGCTGCTAACGGAGTTGTTTTGGCGTTCTTTTTGCGAAACCGCTCAAGTTACTAGTAACTATATCTATGTAGGTATCTGTGCTTATAGTAAGCCCATCTTACCTTACCCTTATGCGTCCAACTCTTCACCGATCCTTGCATTATCGTACATTGCTTTATAGTCCGTACCTTACCCGAGGAGTAGGAGTTGGAGAGGAGTCTGATAATGGCTGGCAAGGATATTTAAACCCAAGCGACGTAATCACAGTGAAATTCTAAAGCATGTTCCCGGTCCGCGCGTTAATTTTTTTTCGTAAAAAGCGCGTAAGCAGGTACCAGGTGAGCATAACAAGCGAGGTGGCGAACAATTCGCCGGCGCGTTGAATGGTGTTGTTTAGTCTAAGTCGGTCGGTCGGTCGACGACGGCGGCAATTAGTATGCGTACGGGTCGTAAACTGCTGGACATTGTGTGGAGCGCGGGTCGCTGGCGAGTGGCGACGCCCGCACTGACTTCTTAAACATTATTGTACTCGACACATTCACGCTTACACGTTTGTGAATTAACTCTAAACAAACTTTAACTTAATTGGAAAAACACTGTGTGCGCAATTTAAATAAAGTTAAAACTAATAAAGAATGAAAACTAATAGAGAATAAGTTGGTTATGGTTTTTCGTCGACGAATAATCATTTAATCGAATTTTTTTTTTCATAAACCTCATTTAGAATAACTAAAAACGACATAAAATGCCTGTTGTCTTTTCTACTACCTACGTAAAGGTAACCTACGGATAAAATGTTTTTATTTACGTATTTAGAATTCATAAATACGAAACTAGCAAACGCATTCAACAAATAGATCGAATCGAGGATCGAGAATCGGGTAGGATTTCCTATGACCGACCTACAAAGTCATGCGTGATCTGTGATAATAATATAGTTAACAAATAAAAGATTCGATCCCCTTTCTTATTTTAAACTTTTAAGAGTTCTTACTATGGATTAATTTTTTGTGGATTTTCAAGAATTCTCTTAAGCCTATCATCTCAGATTAGGCTTCGGAATGAGTCAAGCGCACAAAATCCTCCATGAGCATTTAGCCTCAGGACTCAGGAAGCTCCTGTGTCCGGTAAATATTCGGACGGAAAGACGGAGGAGACACTCATGACGAAAGCTGGACTAGTACTACAGTCAGCTCGAGGTCGAAGTATGAGAAAAAGGATGGTGGTCTCGTGCTTGGGAAGACTTGACATTGCCTCCTCTCTAATGTTCGAGAAACACGACCTCACAGCAAAAAACCTCACTCACCACGACAACGCCTCGTCGCCGAATTATCGACTGTTTGGTGAAGTTAGTCGAGGAATCACGTCAGCGTATAGCCCGACATCGCACCTCGCTATCCTTATTTATTCCCAAAAATAAAATAAAGCCGGCATTCCTTATCAGAGTCTGAGAGAAACGCAGTTATCAGTCTTTTTGTGGCCGACCCGGAACGGAGCTACAAAAAAGTAGTTTGTCCAGCTATGGGCTGACGATGAGAGGATAAGCGAACTAAGCTCAGGAGCGAGTGACGTCACGCAGGCGTTGGCGCGAGTCGACCTCCGATCACCGCGGCCCTGCAACGGTATACGGAGCAAAGAGTAGCTCGCGCAGAACCGCTGACGGTGCGGTGTTAGTTACCATAATGCATGCAATATCAATATGTTTTTTATAGCATAAGGGGCAAACAAGCAATTGGAGCCATTTCCATGACTACCGACGCCCATAGACATCCGCATAGAGGCTATACAGATGCGTTGCCCCCCTTTCCCCTCGTCCTGCCGCCATAACCATAGGCGGCGTATACAAGCATTGTTCTTATATTGACAAATAGAACCTTCTTCCGGCCTTCGTTCACTCTCCCAATAGCCCGGGCGGACTAGCTCAGACCAAAAATAAAATGCCAAATAGAGTCAGCGTCAAAACTAGTTGAACCGATTCAGATTTTCAAATCCATTATAGAAGAAACTATTTAAGCTACTTGGTAGCATTTGGTCCTCAAAAGGTACCTGATTATATGTACACTGTACACGTGTATTCGGTAATACTGTAGATATATGTAAATGCGACTGGCACTGGCGCCTATAAAAGCTGTTATAACGACTGTAATGTCCGCGCGTATCGCTCGATCGCCTCCCAACGGCTGTGGACATCCGATATGTGTATCGAATGTCGAATACATTAGCTGCCTCCACATCACAACTGGATCTGGACGCCGTATGGTATGGCGCTGTTTATCATTTCATTAATATTCATCATTTAAAAGATAACATAATACTTTAATAACCGATTGCTTAATATTTTAATGTATTCAGTATCAGGACGGATCTAAGGATACCGATGAGTTAAAGTCCATCAGGCCCTTCAAGCCGTAGCAAGAGATGTCGTAATCTGCACACATCGCTCAAAAACATTACACTCCTAATACTCTTGGATAAGAATAAAGACATGTTATATGTATGATGTTTTATGTTAGAAGACGTAGGAAACGTGGGTCGAACGTAATGGGTTGCCTCATTTCAGAGACGCCTAGCAATTTAGTGGAGCCGTATAACATGCTAAATGCTTGAAACATTATTTTAAGACCTAGTGCCGTGGTGTGTTGCAGCCGTACTTGGTCTTCACGATCGGGGATACACCTCTCGCTCGCGTGCTACCGTCTTATAGTACAGCTATAAAGTAGCAAAGCAACAAGTATGCGCATTGCCAAAGTCTAGTCTAGTCTATAGGTAGTCTAGGATATATCTACTATTAAAAATGTGTGTACTTATGTTTGTACTTAGGTACGTGCATGAATTCACATATTATTACGTTTCTTTTAAACTTTATACAGCTCAGATTTAACTCTTGCTCGCATTTTTCTTCTTATAAAGACAGTGACGTTGATCGAAACTCGAAGAAATTTCAAAACCATTATTCAGAAGTAGACATAGTCTGGTGATCGAACCTGTCCACAGCTCGAGCCCTCCCTCCACTGAGCCGACAGCTCGATTAATAAAATAGGCATAAATTACGAAAGGGGCATGCGAAGGCAACATTTACGTAGTGATCTATGACGCATCTGCATACAATGCGCGTAAACTTGGAAACTACGTGGATTGATAGCGACGACGCTGAACAACCTACGGAATTAAATTGGCATTGTGCTTATTTGTCTGCAGTTTCTGTCCGCCTGGTACATTTGTCGTAATGACGTAAAGGTCAACAACATAAAACGGTGAAAAACGGAAATCCAGCATTGTATTTAAGATTTCAAAACATGTACGTGCGGTATTAAATAATATAAAAAATCATATGAATGGAATATTATCCTAGCATATTTCCACAGGCATAATGGAAATCATATTTAGAATATGCTCTAAAATTCAACGTTTCATAGCGAGGACTAAATCGAGTCTGAAACTTCGATTTGCCACAATTTACCTAGGTATTTCGAGTAAATGGTAATCTATTTCAGGGCTCAGAATAGATACGATTCCTATAAGGATATTAATAATTCAAGCTGAATGCACAAGCTAAGTTGTTTCCAGTGTAGAGTCGACACCGTCCGAAATAGGGCGAGGCGAGCAATCGGGTCACTCCGTTGATATATCGGGGCTGCTATTTACGGCCGCCCGTACGGTCTGCGGCGCTCTCGGCGGACGGCGACACACTGCGACGGAGATGACAACATCTTTTTTGTACCACGTTGAAAAGGTTCGTGATAATAAATATTAGTAAATGGTACTTCTCGCTCACACGAGAACTCGCACCATGAGAGGTACGCTCAAGTAACAGGTATGCTTTCGCGTTTATTTCGACAGCGTTCAAACTTATGCAATTTAAACACACCCTGGAACACACCTAAAGACTCCAAGTCAGCCGGTGGCCCATTTAGGCCACCCGTTATTATTTATTGCACCAGTTATTTTGGAGGTGAAAGGAGAACAAACCCTTTATACCACTAATGAAAAAAAAGTCAGCTTAGTTCGAGTAGTGACTTGAATACTACAGCGGTACTCGGTACTAGAATACCTATGAAAACAGTATTCGAATCAATAGTACTCGAATACAGGATTCAAGTACCAATGGTATTCGGTTAATCTATCTAATTACAAACTTCAGAACTACTAGTTCTAAAATCTAAACACAATGCGGATATAAAGTCACTGATAATAATAAAGTTGTAGTATTCAAATACATGGCTTTACATACAAGGGGTTCATTAAGCAGATTACGTCATCCGCACGCATTAATTGAGTATGCACTATGCACTATTATAATAATTAAGTGCCGAATGCCGATAACCTATGTCCTAAGGCAATCGCCGTTGCTCAATAATGTCTACAAGGAAGCACATTCATTGCAATTTGAAATTGCGCTAACGTTTGAGTGTTTATTTATCGACCTAGTCCAAGACTGTAAATCTCTTTAAAACCTGGTCCAGGCTATGAACACACGTGGGTATTTCTGGCATTTTTCATTGTTTAATAAACCCTTGTCTGCTTTACTCATCATGGATTCCCTACCTAGTTTGCTCTAAAAAAACGTATAATATTTGCGTTTACAAAAATCTTTAAAATTGCGACATGACGTCATTCTGTAGTTTAAAGTTTAAAATTCTTTTTCAGAAAAAGCTGTTCTAAAGCTTCTGCGCTTCCACTGAAGACGTGTTCAACTGACACAATTACTAGGGCAGCAGAAGCGATAAGATAGTGTCGTGTGCGCTCCTAGCGCACGCATTAGAATATTATTTATGAGTGACAACGAGTACGTCCTTCGCACACGCTCATGTGAATCCAGTTATAAACTGTGGTAGTTCATTCAAATTATAATAAATGTTACGTAGTATGTATTTACACACTTTTATTTATATTTACAAAGATTCTTGAAGTCGGTACTGACATTTCTTCGAAGGACCGCACGTTATTCTAGTAAGTAGTTCTAATAATATTATAGATTCAAAAGTTTGCATGCATATGTGTTTATCACTACTGATTGCGCTAAAATAATAGGCACTGAACTGGTTGGTATGGAAATTCGCACAAATTAAAGTTACAAACTGCAATAACAGACAGTTATTTTTGTCCCGATCAATGACATTTTTCCCTAGGGATAGCTTTCCCGCGGGTGAGCATATTATTTCAGGTAATTTTTACCTGTGAAAATCGATCTGTCACGTGTCAGAAGGTAAAATTTAAGGTAATTTCCGAAAACGTATCTTTGGTAAGATCAACAGCTTAAACGATATATTATGCTAACGATCTGTGATACTGTGTGGGCAATAAAAAGTATTTAAATGAAACCTTAAAAGTTATAGGTGTGTAGTAATGCAAATGTAGGTAACTTTACCGTTTTCAGTGAGTTCTTATCATTGGTTCTCGATCAGCTTTTTTATACGTAGACAAGATTTTTTTTTTGTAAACTTGTTCCAGAAATGTATTTTACATTAAAAGTTCTTTTTATCATTAAAGTACAGTTGTATTCTAATGATGACCTACTTGCTACTATTTTAATTCATATGACAAAAATGCTTGTTTTTCTTACAAAACTATTAGTTGGGTAGCATTTTTGACAGTTTTAGTCAAATTAGATATACGTAAAATGCTGGATTGAAACCAAATTGGGCTGGTATGACCGGGGAAACTAGATACCTATCTATCGCTCGCACACCGTCGTAAGTTTTGAGTTACTTGTTGTGCCTTATTGGAGAGAACAAGGGAATGTGGCCATCGTAACATTGTTTATACCATACCTACTCTAAAAAGCTTATTTATACCATACCTACTCTAAAAAGCTTATTTTATTCATGCAAAACAGTGAATAAAAAGGCCTTTTATTCACTGTTTTGTTTTTATTCACTGTTTTGGTGTTTGAATTTCTCTCTCTTGTTCTCGAGATTTGATTGGTCGATATTTGCGACAAGGAGTTTGGCAATAGATTAAAAATAAATATTGTTTCACAAGTTGACCCTATTGATAATAATAGGAAATTACGCTTAATTTCAGTCATTGCTCTAATTTTAATGTCCATTTCAATTAATGTAACATTTGTTTTTTGATTTAATTTCTATTTTCGCTTAAATTATGTCTTTTTCTCGTAGTCATGGTATAAAGTATAGTATGCAACTCCTGAATAAAGTATGAATTTATATCGAGGGCCATGAATCACTCGCGTCGCTCAGGATTCTAACAGTTGAATCACTCGCTGCACTCGTGATTCAATCATCTTAATTTGTTTTCATCATCATTTTCACATTTCATCTTAATTCAATCGTTGGAATCCTTCACTTGCTCGTGACTCATCTACGGCCCTCGCTTTAAATCCGTCCTTTATTCACTAGTTACATAATATACTATTATTAATATAAAATAAAAAAAGACAATCGGGATTCCCTATTTCTATTATTAAAGTGCTTCGCACCTAAGACGCACAGCCATCACGATTTCATAAAAAAGATAAGCATCCTGATCTATCACGACGACGGCACAGCGCGAGCACTACATGGATCCCAGGAGCACAGAAACACATAGGAGGTGAACTGTGGTGACGTCACCAGTTCTCGCTAGCGGAGCCGCACGGGTCAGACGGTCAACTGGCTGTCGGTTACGTAATGGCGGGCCCGGCCTACAATCCACGGACGGGGAACGCCTTCAGTTTCGCGCCGAATATTGTTTACGGCACAAAACATCGTCTAAATGGAGAGTATGACATCATAGCAGAGGATACTACTTGTACTGTTGTGACTTCAGCTTCAATATTATAGCATATTGGTAGTGCTACAAGTGAAGATCGACGTATAGATATAAGCTATTAATATACATTTTATAGCTTATATTAATATAATAAAATATATGACATCATAGCAGGTTAGAGGATACTTGTACTGTTGTGACTTCAGCTTCAATATTATAATATACTGGCTGTGCCGTGCGCGCGTTGCTATATACGTCAGCCCTGCTGACGTCAACAACTTCACGATGATGCTGGTCCTTGGTAGGTTTTCAAATAAAATTATTCCAACTTCACAACAGCTTAGTTTTATTATATGGGCAGCGTATCGTTGTCCCAGAGAGCTTCACCATGTACTTCGATTAGAATGATCGCCTCGCCGTACAATGCGGATAACTTATATTGCAAGTAACACGTGTACAACTAATTAAGCTAATGATTGCGATAAGAACATTCAAGAATTTACACTTTTACAATCAATTGTCCCATTTTAATAAATGAAGTCGTCTTCGCGCCGATATATATTTTTCACAATTTTTTATACATTTTACTATTTTAGATTTCCAAAGGAACCTAATATATGAGAGTAATGGATGAATATAACGGGTAGAAATAATTGGTTCCCTACAATAACAAGTATCATTTGCTCGGAACAATTTAATGAAGACGATTTTCTCTTAAAAAATCTGGTAATATAGGTATATTTAAAACCAGGAACTATTCCTGTTATAAAAATTGTACATATTGTAACAGACACTCCTGTAAGTCTTCTAAAACTATATTAGTGTTTATTAGAATCTTCAAGGAAATATAAATCACATGGTTTCGTTTTCTAAAATTAATTAAGTTTAAGTAAATTACAGCAGATTGTTCATTCCAAAGAAACAACTGATTCAAATTTAGCTGCTTCCTCTTCTCGAGAAGATACCTCAATGAATAGACGAACACCAGACCTAAATATCTCAATTTTAAATAAATAAACATTCACATTATAAATCAATAAATTTTAGTATAGTGATAACGTCTTGTTTTGTTATAGAAAGAATTAATATCAACTTCTAACTCATCGTATACAATAAAGAATACATTATTAAGAGGCAAAGATTACACATTAAGAGAATACAAGCTCAAAATAGAAGGCTGAAGAAAAAAAATTATAAAATTGAAGTATCTTGCATAGTATTCAAGAAAAGTTTTGTATTCAAAATGAAGATATGTCTATTCTGAAGAGTCATAGCAATATATAAAATTCATTGGAAGGACAGTGGCGCCATCTGTCGAAAATTGGTCGTACCAATATAGAAACCTTAGTGGGCGCATTCAAAACAACTTTACTAAAGATCATCACATTCTCAAATACATTATGCATAACAATTCTAGAAAAGACATAGATAAACATTCATTTTATATATACTAATAAAGCATTCGTATCTCTAAAAAATGGAAATACATATACAAAATTTCAATCGGTCAAGGCGTTTAGTAGTTGACATACCGACAGCAGCGCCACCTACCGGATCCTATTGTATTTTTAAGCATGCAGAAACCATCGCAATACCCATATAAAATGTTAATCCAATCAGTTTAGCCGTTTAGAAGTTTACCCGTTTTCCCATGGGAATGAAACACTTTCCCGTGGTAAAAAATACCCTATGTTAATCTGTGATAATGTAACATTCAAATGATGAAAGAATATTTGAAATCGGTCCAGTACTTTCGGAGCCTATTCGTTACATACAAACACACACACACACAAACAAATCTTTCCTCTTTATAATATTAGTATAGACTATAGAATATAGATATACATAGATTGGTAGTGCCACTTTTTATGTGATGATCGACGTATAGATACAGAACATCAACTATCAAAGAAACCCATAAAATATGTTTATGTTATTAGATTGCAATATACAATTATACATGGGCGATAAATTATAACCTAATATAATTATAAAATATAAATTATCCTTTGTTTCAAAAGTAACAGATTTTGTCGCGGATTATTTAAGTGTTCAATTCTGACGTTTCAGTAGTTTTATAGTGGGCATGGTCACACGGCTGGGCTGAGACCACACAGTCATGTCGTGAGGTCATAAGTAACAGTATTTATTGTATCTTCCATCTTTAAGGTCGTTTTTTTGATTTCATTAAGTTTATGATTGGATCTCAAACAGAGGGCAGTACCCAGCCATTTCCATTACTTCCTTTCAGTTGTTTTAGCGTGAAAGAGTAAAAATATAAATAGAAATTTTCGCATTTATGATATTAGTAATTTTTTATTCTACTTAAAAAACTTGAGACGTCATTTGTTTAATATAGCTCTACGATAAATAATAATTGATTTATGACCATCAAAAGTATATTTTATTCTTCTGAGTATCTATAAAAAATACTATTTTCTAACGTCCGGGTAGGAAGCTACGAAATCCGGGGTTTTTACGTGTCTTGTCCTGGTTGACAAGAGGACATGCAAGATACAGACACACGGTTACAGACGGTTCTATTCCCACTTTAGTTTTTCACGTGCTGATAAAGATTTGAGCTTTGAGAAAAAAAAATAAACATCTATGTGATAGTAAAGCAAGACTACAATTTATGGTCATTGAGACTTAAAATTAGTGAAGTGTGGAATTTATGTGTACAATAAGAATAAGTAAGTAAACAAACAGAACGATGATATCTCAGTTACATAGGTTAATTCACATAAAATCCACTCGCTGTCTCAGTTATAGAGAAAATTATTAAGACGATAAAATCGTAAGAATGACTCCCAGTTATACAACGTGAATTTTTGATGGTTTTTGAACCGTACCATGTGAATTTGGAATAACCAATAAAAACGGATAAATCAATTGTAATGTCAACTATATTTTTTTTTTAATTTTTAATATTCATTTTTATTCTTTCGATTTCGCCCGTAGTAATAATGCATATTACTGTATGATGCTGTATAATATTAATACAGCATCATACAGTAATATGCATCAGCGGATTGATACATAATATCTTATGGACTTTGTAAATACGTACCTATTTTATGATATTTAATGTGCCTTCGCAAATACGTACTTTATTTTTCGATTATTAACCATGGTTAATCATTTCATAAGGGATAGGCAACAGAATTTATGTATTTCACGTGTTTTTAACAATCGAAACTATTTACGAAATAATTGACGTAGAAACATACCAGTTAGGAGCTTAAGAATTTATTTCGTTACTTCTCAGTAACTAAGGCTTGAAATTAATTTGATCGTTCACTACACAAAACACGCACATTTTAAACTAGTCTTCTATTTTTCACAAACTTAGTACTTATGTTAGAATTAGTTGTTTGTAACCATTGCTAAGAGGCAATGCTTCTCGGGTGGTGTTAACAACACAATTACAAATTAAACACTGTAGATACTATATTAGTAAGCACTCATTTTCGCTTGAAATACAAAAATTGTTCGGCCAACAATAACAATTGCGTATTAAGTAATGACGTGTGTGACAATGATTCGATAGTAAAATCTTACTACAAGCGGAATATAGAGTTACCAAGAGTTCTTACATTTTGTATTCAAGCGCTATAAATATCGACTTTGATAAAAACGTGCGTTATTTTATTAAATTAACTATATACATAGGTACTGTTATTGATATAGAATTCAAAATTTTCGTTTCGAAAATGACCTTAGAATCGCCCTGTAGACGTTTGGTTCGTCCCACTAACATTCAGTGCCAAAGTGTTGGGACCTCAGCAAGTCGAATTTCAGTTATGGAGGTTTCTCACTTATCCAGGTCCCACTTTACCAAGTTTCACTGTAATTATATAATTACTCAAAGGTTTCAGTAGTACCTGTATTTCAAATCTCTTATCGAGTAAGTGCTTACCATTTGCACTAAATATGTCGTGCGCAGTCAGTCAGCTGAACTCTAGAGACGTTCGCGCAGCCAACATTCGGCTATGAATACCAGGCTGACAACAAACAGCGCAGGTTGGCCGTGAGGGGACGGGGGTTACCAATGAATGAGCAATTAAGCGTAATCCGCTGTAAGCGCCGCGGTGTACGGCTTCCACCGAAATGCCTCTCCCCGTCACAAGCTAATACTTGTAATCTACACTTGATTACATACATACTCGTGCGCCTCGCGGCTTCGCCCGCTTACGTGGAACGTTCTCGCTTTGTATGTTTTAGAAGTGGGACTTAGTATAGCTACCTCATATACCGACAACACGTATAAACATTTGCTTAGGAGCAATTTGCGTTTCCGCCTTCGTCCGTATCCTTTCCAATAGGCCACTGGTCTCTGCGCAAAACGCGACAGTAAAGCCAACACGTCACGACGACAGAGAGATTTCGCCTCCCCTGTCGTGTCGTGCGTATTCGGGTATCACGCAGTAATCACATTACCTTTTACTAAATGTATTCTACGTGTTACAACTTCTTTCAAGTTTATCTCGAATTACCTCTCACACTTTCAAGACATCACGTTACCTGAAAACAATAAAAATAACTTTTATTAATTTTACGATCTACCTAACTGATTCTATTGCAAAGGACCAGCACTTAGATTAATTACTAACCAATCCTATTATCCTAGTACTTAAAGTGTAAACCCTAATAATATAAATGTGGACGTGTAATAATCTCGAGTCGTGGGTGTTTAGAATGGAATATAAGAAAAAAGAAATTCTCTATTAAGTTTGTGTTTGTGGTTGGACTCCTCAGAAGCCTCCAGATTCCGCACTGAAGGATGTAGCGTGTACATGAATCTACTACAAGTTACTCGCTGCATCCCGCAGTGTAACCGCTCATTCATACACATTATTAACCCCATTTGTTTCTACCTGTACCCTATTTGTTTTATATTTATTTCATGTCGATTAGTCAGCAGTTTTGGTCCTTAGGTGATTGACCAACGACACGTTCGGACGTAGCTACATAGATTCTGCATGTCGCGTATACCTTTCTTTTAGAATAGTGGGGCAAACGAGTACACGGAGCCGTTAGATGACGACCGACGCCCAGGCCTCCGCAGCCCACGCACTATTTCTACGCAGAGCCATTGCCCTTCCTTCTCCCCTCATATGGTCCATCTACTGGTAACCAGCAAGCAACGCGAAAGCATAGCGATAGCTCTAATTTCACGATGGTATCATGTGCTGTCCTGTAAAGTTACGTGGTCGAAATGCTCAACCATACATTGCAATATTCTCGATTTTTACACAACTTTGGGCAAGCTGCTAGCTTTCGTAGCACAAACTTCAATATTTATCATATACGGTTGTTCTGAAGCAAAGGCCGTACCTACAAAATGGTTTTATTTTTGTTTACATAGACGACGTATTATATTGGGCAGGCATATGAATTTTGAACGCCACCTCTCGTTAAGCTTGTACAATGTACACATTGAATAGAAAATCCTCTTGTCGTTTACTGATGACAGACATTTCGCAGTCAGATGCGGGACATTTGAATAAAGGCGGTGGTTTAAGCCTATCCAAGGCCCGAATCTACAATTTCACCCAGGACTTAAAGCCTTGGTGGAAGCCCAAAAGAGTTTCGCCGCGTAAAAAATGACTAATGATGGTTCCAACGAGCGGTGCGATGGATACTGTGTCACACGCGCTCCGCACGGACCCGCAGCTGCCCGGAGCCGGGAGCGACATAACGCGGCGCTTTTTACGGCTCCGTATTTACTGCCCCCTTC
>LUGF01040918.1:203750-214839 GCA_001625245.1 Calycopis cecrops | reverse complement strand
TATCACGCAGTAATCACATTACCTTTTACTAAATGTATTCTACGTGTTACAACTTCTTTCAAGTTTATCTCGAATTACCTCTCACACTTTCAAGACATCACGTTACCTGAAAACAACAAAAATAACTTTTATTAATTTTACGATCTACCTAACTGATTCTATTGCAAAGGACCAGCACTTAGATTACTAACCAATCCTATTATCCTAGTACTTAAAGTGTAAACCCTAATACTATAAATGTGGACGTCTAATAATCTCGAGTCGTGGGTGTTTACAATGGAATATAAGAAAAAAGAAATTCTCTATTAAGTTTGTGTTTGTGGTTGGACTCCTCAGAAGCCTCCAGGTTCCGCACTGAAGGATGTAGCGTGTACATGAATCTACTACAAGTTAACTCGCTGCATCCCGCAGTGTAACCGCTCATTCATACACATTATTAACCCCATTTGTTTCTACCTCTACCCTATTCGTTTTAGTTATTTAATGTCGATTAGTCAGCACTTTTGGTCCATAGGTGATTGACCAACGACACGCTCGGACGTAGCTAGATAGATTCTGTATGACGCGTATACCTTTTTTTATAGAATAGTGGGGCAAACGAGTACACGAAGCCGTTTGATGACGACCGACGCCCAGGTTTATACGCACTATTTCTACGCAGAGCCATTGTCCTTCCCCCTCCCCTCATATGGTCCGTCGACTGGTAGCCCGCAAGAAACGCGAAAGCATAGCTCTAACTCCACGATGGTATCATGTGCACAACACAACATGGCGCAACCTGCGCAGTGAGGCCGCGCTATTTATATTGTACTACAATATACACAAGTTACATTATCTATTATTATTATATTAGATACAACTATTTTAACGATGGATAGATGTAAGTGAGAATAAAATTGTGTTAGTGGTCGGGCCTGTGTTTACATAATGAAAGTTAGCTCGCCACAGCTATATTATCTAACTATTTATATGTATAAATATGTCAATAATTCACCGGATAAATGCTAATTAATTAGTAATTACAGGTGAGTATCATACGTGCTACGGAGACAGTATTGAGAGTTGAGACAAAATAAAAAGGTAGCAATGATGTAGGCAAGACACAAGTTCGGTGGGTTCCGTATTATTCAATCAACAATATTGTTAGTTAGTATGTAGATACATAATTATAGTACAAAGTCCTGTCCTGTAAAGTTACGTGGCCGAATTGTTCAACCTTACATTGCAATATTCTCGATTTTTACACAACTCTGGGCAAGCTTCAAGCTTTCGTAGCGCAAACTTCAATATTTATCATATACGGTTGTTCTGAAGTAAAGGCCGTACCTACAAAATGGTTTTATTTTTTTTACATAGACTACGACGTATTATATTGGTTAGGCATATAATTTTTGAACGCCACCTCTCGTTAAGCTTGTACACATTGAATAGAGAATCCTCGGGTCGTTCGCTGATGACACAGGCATTAAGCAGTCAGACATCTGAATAAAGGCGGCTGATACCACCCGAGGTGGTTTAAGCCTCTCTAAGGCCCGAATCTACCATTTCACGCAGGATTTGAAGGTCTGGTGGAAGCCCAAAAGAGTTTCGCCGCGTAAAAAACGAGTAATGATGGTTCCAACGAGCGGTGCGATGGATACTGTGTCACACGCGCTCCGCACGGACACGCAGCTGCCCGGAGCCGGGAGCGACATAACGCGGCGCGGCGCTTTTTACGGCTCCGTATTTACTGCCACCTCCGTCCCCCTCACCCCGCCGCAGCCGCCGCGCACCCCGCTCTAAACTTATTAAATAAAGACGTTCGGTGCAACACACGAGCTGTAGCGGCGTGGCAACCGCGAGGAAACCGAAAGCGAAACCTGTGACGTAGTCCTGCCCTCATTTACTAATAAGCAATCCGAAAGCCGCACGAAATGCGACGGCTCCTATGACTCCGTTCCAGTAGTATGTCGGTTAAGCATCCACCCCGGTCCACGGACTATCAGAGCGCCTGACCCTCTTGTAAATTAATATGGATAATGAATTATAGATGCTTGGTAATAATGTAAATATGTAATGTTCGCAATGTGGATTAGGATCAGGAATCAGTACTAACATCATAGTCCTACTACATCATCAGATCATTAACACAATTCCATACTTCCCAATCCTCATGTGAAGTGTATCGCGTCAGTACTGACTCTAGTACTCAAGTATTTTGTGTACCTACTCAAGTACCTACTTTTGACTGCCCGATTAATTCAATGATTCTGCCTTCCTTGTGAGTTAAAAGTCGTTAGTCGATTATAATCAACTAGAATCTAGGTCCTAGATAAATAAAGATACAAATGTAAAATCATCACGTAAGTTAATTTGTATTTTGCCTAAATTCCGCCAAGATTTAGATTTTTTTGCCTAAAGTCTGACCAGAGATACAGAAAAAATTTTTATATTAAAAAAATATAGCACAGATTCTCACGATATCGACACTAGATATACAATAAATTATTATTAATAGTCACTTATTAATTAATAAATGATTATTCATATTAAAGCTTTTAAAAAAAGAAATAAAATATTGATCGTGCAAAAAAGTAAGCAATTAATTAATTGGATACGGCGCGGAAACGGCGTAATAAAAATATTGTTATTCCCACATGAGAAAATATTTTGTATCAAAACAACCGACATATTGACTTTTGTATCTGTATTCTGTACCTAAGTTTGTAATTCTCTCACGCAAAAACTCCCGAACTAAATTGGATAAAATTTGGTGGAGAAACGGTTTCAAAAAGAACTGAGAGAGGGCAACGGATAATCTTGTGAGGAGGTCCACGGGCGCAGGCAGTACCTTAAGAATCCGTCTGCTTGTTTCCCCATGTTATAGTATTTATAGGGCGGAAAACGAGCAGTCGGAGCTTTTATGACTATGACGTGTTGGTTTTCTTTCTCAAAGCATAGCGTAATAGTCACCCTGCGGCGCTAGAGGCGTGCGTGAGCGGTTTTAGGTCGAGGCAGAGGGAGGTGCCCTTTGGCTCGTCCAGAACACCTTCCCCGAAACAAAGTTTACTGCGTGTCGTTTGCGCCGCTACCTGGTGTCGCTTGCGCCGCTGCCGCGTGCTCAGTAAACTCGGCCGTGATAGCCCGCATGGCGAGTCCGTCGGTAATTCGGTATATTGGGCGGTATAAACCGAACGAGTGTTATTAACCATTACACATAATTCACTGTCACTACACCAAAGCCTTTATGCAAAACAACTTATTATTATTCATCTTTATGAACATTTTTATTTTAGTACATGAAGCAAATACTTCGGGATCATTTGCACTACAATTGCGCAGACGCTAGACGGAGGAGTTTGAAGTTTGGCACACTTATAGCTTATGTGAGAGAATTGCAGAACGCTAGTATATTTTAATATTAATGTTTATAAAGCACTTTAATTTAATAAATAAAACTTTACACACACTACCATGCATTTGACACATTGACATATAAGACACTCGTGATTATTGATGAAGTTTCTATATGTCTTTTGCATTGTTGAAAATTTTACATAAATTGTTTACCTTCTTAGATTATGTATACTTCCGTTTACCTTAGTTACGATGGCAGCATGTCATATATGATATTTAATTTTTTATTACTTACAAAAAAGTTTCACTTAGATCGAGTTTCGATGTTCGCGGGATCACAGTATTTATAATATTATAAGACATCGGGAGCCGCTGGATGCAAGCAGCTCGTGACCGCGACCGGGCGGTCTCCGGGGGAGGCCCGGGTCCAGCCGTGGACGTCTCCTGGCTGATGATGATGATGAATACAAGACACAGTTGACACGCCGCGCGTGCTGTGCCACCATGTTTCTCAATTTTAGTTTAAGTTGACGTAAAAGATTTTAATATTATATAGAATACTGAATAATAACTATCGCAATATCTTAAGACAGAAGGTCCCTTACGTAGGGACTAAATAAATTAACCGACTTGGTATAATACGGATCTCACAACTTTTTACGGTAGAAAACCTATGCTGCGAGACTTGGTTTTTACAGGACGTTTTTGATGGGATAATATTTATACAAGTTACAGAGATTACTGCACCCTGCGGAGTAAGTTTCAATCCGTATAAATGTAGTGATGACGTCGAAATATAAGTACTTTATTCAGTTTTCTCTATACCTTCCGATACACACAAAAATTCAAAAAAACAGAGCGGTTTCAGCGATAAAACCGCTTTACTGTTTCATAACGATTCCCGGCCGCAGATTTTTAATATTTTCAATACCAGCTGCGCCCCGCGGTTGTACCCGCGGAAAATCTGCCCCGCGGGAAAATATCGTGTTTTCGCATTTATAATAATAATCATACAGGACAGTAGATAGAGCCATAGTCAAAAGTTAAACACAACGTGTGCACACGCTGCACGAGAGAATTATTTACTCAGTCGTCATCATTAAAAAGTGCGCAGGTATTAAGAGCATAGTAAAATAAAAATTCTATTAATTCTTATTGTACTATGGTAGGAGCCAAGATGTGAACCATTATTTTGCTGGTTTTATCTATTTGGCTCGTCTGTCTGTCAAGACCTTTTTCTTAAGAACAAGTGGGAAGATCAAGCTTCTTGTCGAATACTGAGATCTAAAACGATTTGAAACACAAAAAACTCGCATTTTTCAGTCAACGCTATGAAAAGACACCCTTTTATGCACATATTTTGTATGAGATCACACATTTCCTAAAGGTATTGTTGACGAAGAATCATAAAATTTGGCGAGAACTAAGTTCTTTTAGCACAAATAAAGATACGAATACGAAACAAATCATGTGTTTATTATTTTATACAAAATGTAAATACAACTACAGTACAGACAAATAGGTTTCTCAAATTATATAAATTGATTACTTTCTAGATCTCGTTAATACAGAACCCTCGATGTGTGTCCGACTCGCACTTGGCTGGATTATTTTTACAAATTTATTTTATATGACGCTTGTGGCTCAATCCTAAATACAATAATTAACATCACCATTATTATCATTAATGATAAAAGCCTTGCTTTAATTGGAAATCTGTATCGGAGCTGTGCAAATATAAAATCCAATCACGCCTGGATCGTTCGGCTCGTATTGGTGTGTCGATACACTTGCGGCTGTTCATTGTATTCTCGTATGAAACGTTACATTTCATAAATCCAAACGCCCATAATAGAACGGACACAGAGCGGATTTATTTTAATTTTGATTTGTCCTCCACAAACAAACAATACATCCATTTTTTTATAACATAGGAGGCAAACGAGCAGTTTAAATGATTACCAGCGCCCATCGACATCCGCAACAGCAGAGGACTAGCACACGCGTTGCCGACCTGTCAGACCAATAAGCTCGTTCCTTGAAGACCCCCTAACATCCGCACCGTTAACTTTAACGCAGACACCGTTGCCCCGTATCACTCAAGATGCTCTTTGTGTGGCGCACGATACTTACAAATCACACGAAAAGCGACAGCACAGCCATAACTTTAAATTCAGCTGCCATGTAACAGTGGCACTACATATTACGAAAAACAAATTTAGTGTGCGGTGTGTAAGTAGTCGGTGGCCCATGGTGGGTGGAGAAAGGGGGGCAGCGCATCCGTATAGCTTCTATGCGGATGTCTATGGGCGTCGGTAGTCATGAAAGTGGCTCCGACTGCTCGTTTTCCCCCCTACACCATAAAAAATTCGAAGATATAATATGCCATTGGATTGGACTATGATTTACATTTCGCAATCTCGATTTCACTACTATTAAGCTACTAGTTGCGCCCCGCGGTTTCGGTCGAGTACACTTCTGCTCAATGGAAACAAAAAAAGGCTAAATAACTAATACTTTCTTTCTTATCGTATACATACAGAAGAAATCATAAAAATCGCTGTTGAGTTGTTTCAAAAGACCTCCACCACTTTTTAGTGGAATTCACATGCGAAAAATTATTTAGCAATACTGTAATTATAAGCTATGCTGCCACATTTTTCTATGAGTTTCTCGTGGCCCATCCGGAGGCGAGGGAATACAACGGAAGTTGTATATCTTACATATGGGGGTGTTTTATGTTCACGGGAGCCGGTGATTATCATCAGGCTGTCTATTTGCCCCTTTAGTATAAACGCATTAGATACCGGGTCGTGTAAAATATAATTAAAATTCCTGTCCATCCCGCCCCCTCACTCTTTTCAAAGAACTCATCTTTTTAATTGGACGCAAGTACCAGGGCCTCAGGGTTGTAGTGGAGTTGTATATCACAAGCTCGTCTCTCACTCGAGCACTACGTGTGTAAAATATCTAAGTATATCTTTACTATCTGCGCCCCATGGTTTAACCCGAGTAGAACTCCCAACTCCCAAGTGGAGGGTAGAATTCATTATATTATAGCGGGCCGAGAATTTCTCGACAGATTAGATAATTTTTCAACTAAATCTGAGGAGACCTTTTTGCGTAATGCTTTATTTATTATTGCATATTATCATATACATAGATAAAGTCTTCAGGTCAAGTGATAGCCAGCCGACTCCCACAGACATCTGCACATCCTAATGAACGCGACAGCACAGCCGTCATGTCATACGGGTGTCGCGCCACATTCGAATGCACTGCTACAACGCCACTACATTATACTAATAAATTATTGTTAACATTAAAACTATTTATTAGCGACAAACACGCCGCATACATACCTGCGTACTACACAACAAATATTAAATAGTTTTCATAATCTTTAGAATCTGTAGAACATAAAATGCCACAATAATTTACGTGTTTGTGTGAATTCTACATTTATTTGGGTGGTCATAATTTGACCGTAGCTAAAAAGTTAATGCGTTTTATCGAATTTGAAATCGAATCGATAAATATATTGATTTAGACCTTTTACGTAAAACTCGTTCATCGTTGAAATGGCACATCAGCTATTGTGTGTGAGACTAGCCGAGCCCGGCGGCTTCACCTGCCGGCCGTCATTTACGAGTGTTCTGCCTATTGCGACGAAGCCTTGAGTATTTTCAGCATGTGTGAAGCACTCATAAATTTTTCGTATAAATTCCAACAAATCTGTCCCCACAGGTCCAGCGGTTCCAGTCATTACCGTTTGTGTAGGTACCATAAAAATTGGCAAACTAAACATGTAACAAATATTACAACTCAATAGATGTTTTAATTTAAAAATTGTTAAATATAAACAAGAAATCTTAAAAAAATCTATTTAATTGCATGTAGTAAAATATAAAGTAATTATTAATTTAATTTATGTAAATGTTGCTAGGAATATAATATGTATAAGTGATTAGTGGAAACTTTATTGATGTATGTATAAAATGTATTACTCAGTCATATAAGTGCCTATTATTACCATTGTATCTTTCCCAAATAAAAGACTACTTTGAAACCCCAGAGGGATCCTCCAAATTTTTACTTATTATTCACGTTAAGATAGTCATAAAATTGTTTTTAAATTATTTGAATGTTTAAATAAATTAATATTTTTAATGAAATGTAAGCTTTCTGTCACATAATAAAAAGTCACATTAGCTATTTTATTTTATGTATTAAAGTAAAAAAGAAAATTTTATTGATCACAAAAAACATCATCTCCACAATACTTAACAAACTTTTATACGATTTGATAATGTAACCAATTTAAAGTTATAATATAATTTATAATTACAATATAAATGCGCTTCACATTCGCACGTATTCCGTATATAAATCCGAACAGAAGCGCCATTGTCGCTGACGAACGACAATACAGCCGGGGCCACACTGTCGCCCCGAGTCGAGACACAGTCGCCCCTATCGCGAGCACATAGCTCGTATAATGGCGTGGGGAAGCGCCAGTAAACCCGCTTCCTGCTGATAACACCCTGATGGATCACTTCCGCCGGATAAGGGCTAGGGCCGATACAATGGCCGCCCAGATTCGGGCGCCTCTCGGGCTCTCGAGATGTGCGAGCCAGCATTGTTGTAATTACTCGTGTTACGTGTCTCGTGTGAATAATTACTTCACCAAACATTTGTTTTATTGCTTTACCGTCCATTTATAACACTAGTCCACCAGTGACACTAGAAAAACAAAGTTTCTGTTACTGAAAGAATATTTACGACCGCATCAGTATTTCCGAAGATTATACCTTAATCCGTGCAAACAAACAGAATTAGAAACTCAACTCTTTAAATAGTAGTGGAGACACATAAGAATAATGTTCTCTGACACAAGCCCAGGTTTTGTAGTGACGTAGTTAGTGAAATTAATATTTTTGTTAATATAAATGAGAACTGTTTGTGCCGCACCGTTTAATTACTTTCATCCCCAACCCCTGAGGGATGAAATGCAAACAGTTCCCTGCGCTCCAATCGCAACTCCGGGACAAAGTATTTAGTTGAAGCTAGCAACAACAACCTCAACTCAACTACTAATACTAACAAACGCAGAATAAAAATCTGCTTATAATTTAGTGTCAGTGGCGTTATCACGGCGAACCTAGCGTCAGGTACACGTTAAAATTCGTCTCGCATTCAATGCATAAGCGTGAAAAACTCCGTCCTGATGGAATCGGATAAAACGCTGAAATATTAACGAGTAAGCAAGAATAGGTAACCATCACAATCCCATTAATCCTATCAATATTATAAATGCGAAAGTTTGTATATTTGTTTGTTTGTTTGTTACTTCTTCACGCAAAAACTGCTGAACCAATTTTCATGAAATTTGGCACGCTTAAAGAGAGAAAGATGAATTAACACATATCCTATGTTTAAGTATTTATCCCGAAAAAATGTTCCTATGGTATACCATGGGATGATTTTCTGCGGGATCGAATTTAGCGCGGATGAAACCGCTGGGCGCAGCCAGTAACAAATAATATAAATAATAATATATACAAATTCCACGGGAAATACTTGTACTCTAGCCTCTATGTGGTGGACGTCGTATATTCGCTAAGGCATGCAATAATGAGTTTTACGTGCAAATACGTGGACCGAAGTAATATGGAATAAAAAATTGAATGCAGTTAATTTAAAAGGTGTGAAAACTTAAGGAAATTAACTGCTGTAATTTAATAAAATTGTTGAAGTTTTAGGAACTAGAATTACAAGCTATTCTTACATAATGTGTGGTTCATTATTTTTATGACAAAAAAATATTGTGAATCCAGATCTTAATCTATCTCCATGTCAAATTTAGCCAAATTTGTTGAGTACTTTTTGGGTGAATAACCAACATACAAACAAACTTCGCATTATAACATTATGTAGGATTCAAAATACCTATTAGCTACCCACGCATCCATCGCGAACTTTCCTTGTACGGGTTAGATATTAACATTAATATCAGTTATGGACGGATAGATGCTACTTAACTGATAACAGACATCGCCAAATACAGGTTGACACTAACAAGCGCCGATGTCTACATAAATGCAGATGTAAATGGGTCATAGTTACCACTTCAATTTGCTCGTCGCCATAAGGTAGGTACGTAGCGTTGCCAGGTGCGGGACGTCCCGGTTTTCAGGGGTTTGGACACACGTCCCGATTCAGCCCTTGTTTGGGACGCCGAATTTTTCATTACCTCCCTTAGTCCAAATTTAGATCGAGAATTACTCTATAAAATTATTTTCGCGGTTAAACGCCTTTTTCTTGTAGCCGTCCCGATTTGAAAACAGTCCCGATTACTTTAGCCTGCCGTCCCGACATTTAGCCACTGGACCTAGCCACACTATAGGTACGGCATAATGAACATTTTCCAAACCCCGCTCATGTCTGAATGACTCTTATCGCATCAGGTGCCTGCTCTATCCTGTTTCCCTGGTGGTTTCGCAATCAGTTGTCACCGGAAACTCAGCCGGGGATCGTGATACGCGAGAAGCGGTAATGGCAATGGAGCCGCACGTCGTGGTACTGTTTCTGATTAATGCGTGTTACATACATACATACTTCAACAGAATTACTTATATTTAAAAATGGTAGTTATAACTTGTATTGATTACTTATACAAGGATGGCTCTGGGTATAGGCGGGTGACAGACTGGTGTTGTGTAATCATATTGAATAATTAGTATATACGTGGTAAATATGTGTAATAAATACGTGAAGCAAAAACTTCGGGAACATTTTTACGAAAATTACGCGGTCGGAGGAGTATGAAGTTTGGCACACTTATAGTTTATGTGTAAGAGAAGAGCAGAAAATTATTTTAATAACGTTTATGAAGTAGAAGTACTTTAATGAAATAAATAAAACTTTACACACACTACTATGCATTTAACTTATTGATATATATATAAGACACACATTGATGAAGTTTCTGTCTTTTGCAAGTGTTAAAAATTTTACATAAATTGTTAACCTTAGTTACGATAACATGTCATATGATATTTAGTTTTTAATTACAAAAAGTTTCACTTAGACCGAATTTCGATCGTCGCGGGTCCACTAGTAACAATAAATATAATAATAATAAAATAATATTTTAAAACATCTCGCCTTTACCACACTAATCCGCAAAATGTTAATACCACAGATTAAAATAAAAATACCTAGTATTATTATAGATCCTCAGTTAACAAGTAAAAAAGTAAATGTATTTTCTTATGAAACTGTTGTGTTTTGTGTCTGTCCCCCAGCGGCCTGTCCACTTGCGACTGCAACTGCGCGATTATTTTGACAATGTGGCCTCGTATCGAAAAATGGGGTACTTTGATGCAATATTAAAGTAGTCACCTGGGTGATGCGAGTATGTTAGAGTATATTTCATGTATTACTGTCATGTAGAATGTAGGGTTTGCTACTAATATTATAAATACAAAAGTGTCATGTATGAAACAAATGTATGCAAGGAATTTAAATGACGTGCAAGGAAAAATCAATCTATAATAACATAAAAATTACACACTATCCACAAAAAAGGAATACTTCCTTGGAGACAAATCACATCATCACAGTACTAGTCATGTGTCCGCTATAGCGTAACGTAACTGAAAACGGTTGCCATGTCTCTAACGTTATTAACCGGTATTGACAACGTCGGCAACGGTTATCGGATAACTATCGTCAAACAACTAACGCAACT
>LUGF01040918.1:190767-201933 GCA_001625245.1 Calycopis cecrops | reverse complement strand
TTTTGTATACCTAAAAGTAGACACTTCGCTGGTTTATGTAATATGTGTAAAACTCTACTTTTAAGAAACATTTTTAACCGTTTGTGTCTTTAAAAAATAAAAATAAAAAAAATAAAAATACAAGGATGGCTCTGGGTATAGGCGGGTGACAGACTGGTGTTGTGTAATCATATTGAATAACTAGTAGGTATATATATACGTGATAAATATGTGTAATAAATGCGTGAAGCAAAAACTTCGGGAACATTTTTACGAAAATTACGCGGTCGGAGGAGTATGAAGTTTGGCACACTTATAGTTTATGTGTAAGAGAAGAGCAGAAAATTATTTTAATAATGTTTATGAAGTAGAAGTACTTTAATGAAATAAATAAAACTTTACACACACTACTATGCATTTAACTTATTGATATATATAAGACACACATTGATGAAGTTTCTGTCTATTGCAAGTGTTAAAAATTTTACATAAATTGTTAACCTTAGTTACGACAACATGTCATATGATATTTAGTTTTTAATTACAAAAAAGTTTCACTTAGACCGAATTTCGATCGTCGCGGGTCCACTAGTAACAATAAATATAATAATAATAAAATAATATTTTAAAACATCTCGCCTTTACCACACTAATCCGCAAAATGTTAATACCACAGATTAAAATAAAAATACCTAGTATTATTATAGATGCTCAGTTAACAAGTAAAAAAGTAAATGTATTTTCTTATGAAACTGTTGTGTTTTGTGTCTGTCCCCAGCCGCGGCCGCCTGTCCACTTGCGGACTGCAACTGCGCGATTATTTTGACAATGTGGTCTCGTATCGAAAAATGGGGTACTTTGATGCAATATTAAAGTAGTCACCTGGGTGATGCGAGTATATTAGAGTATATTTCATGTATTACTGTCATCATGTATGTAGTAAGAGGTAGTGCCACGCTGCATGCTTGCATGCAGCCAAATTGGGCCGGCACGACCGGGGAGGTACCTCTCGCTTACACGAGACCGGCGTGAAGTGACAGCTGTGCTGTCGCGTTTCGTGCGGTGTGTAAGTAGCCGGTGGCCCATGGAGGTGGGAGGAGAAAGGGGGGCAGCGCATCTGTATAGTCTATGCCGATGTCTATGGGCGTCGGTAGTCATGAAAATGGCTACAACTGCTCGTTTGCCCCCCTATACCATAAAAAAAAAAAAGTAGAATGTAGGGTTTGCTACTAATATTATAAATACAAAAGTTTCATGTATGAAACAAATGTATGCAAGGAATTTAAATGACGTGCAAGGAAAAATCAATCTATAATAACATAAAAATTACACACTATCCACAAAAAAGGAATACTTCCTTGGAGACAAATCACATCATCACAGTACATCCTACTGTCCTACTAATATTATAAATGCGAAAGTTTTTATGTTTGTTACTCCTCGCAAAAACTGCTGAACCGATTTTTATTTCATTTGGCACACACATGGAGAGTATCTTAGATTAAAACATAGGATAGTTTATATTTCGATGTTCCTATGGGATGCCATTTTCTATTTTCCACGGGATCGAAACACAGAGATTTTTTTTTTATTAAAGTGTATATTATACCTAATATACCAGGATAATCGGCAATAAGGATTTCCTCCGAGCTGAGGTAATTACTTAAGAACAGATCCGGTGGGGCTCGTGGGCTGAAGGACAACTTGGAACCGGTTAGGTTTGTCTTAACCTTTATACCTAACTAACTTCCAAACTAACAATAGGACGTATAATATACTATATTATAAACAACATTCATAGTACCTAGGTACTCGGGTGATTCACACGTTTAAATCATTTACCAAAATGTACTTTTTTGGGATATTGATTATATTTAGACAATTATTTAATCAATATCATGTAACATATACAAGAAGGGCAATATATGAAAAGATAATATACTTTTAATTATAATTTAACCGAGAGTTCAGGAGAACTCGTGAAATAATTAGAATGTTGTATTTGCAAATAAAGTGACCATCGCCAGTTGAATAATAATGTAATGTTAATAAGTGAGTATAGTATGTACACTCAAGAAGTAACATGTTACAAATTACAGTATATTAAGTTAATGCTTACATATTACAACATACATTACAATTTATTATACTTTATTCCGTTCTTATTTGCAAAAAACTAAACATGAAGTTTTACAACAAGTACCTATATATATACCAAAATTATTTATACGGCGTTGTCTTACGAATTAAAATTTAAAAGTTACCAAGTATATATTATACACGCTGCTAACTATTGTCAGTGATGGGTGGGATTATATTTCTAGTTAAAATAATAAGTGAGTGTTAGTATTTACAATCTATTTATCATATTGTTATTCCGAGTACCTACATATTGATATTCCGATGGTTACTAATGTAGAGTTATACTAAGCTGTCACTTGTTTACTGATAGAAGTACCTGTCCGTGAGGTGAGTAAACCTAATATCCGTTCCGGGAGCTCGTCTAGACTCGGGGAGCTTCAGGCCCGGAGGCTCTGCACGGCATGTCGTCTTGCCAGGCTGGATGACTAGCGTGAGTAAAGTACCTATCTACTAAATAGTAATTACTTGTACCTTTATTTTACCTATTTTATTAAATCTACGCTAAAGCGTCTCCGTTAACTTTGTTAGTGCGCATGTTTATTGGCGTCGGCGAACACCAAGGGTCTCTAACTGCTCGTCTGCTCCCATACGCTATCAAACAATAGACAGCACGTTGTAATGCGGGAGGGCCACATGAGCTGTGTAAGCTGCACCGTGAGTGGTCGCGCAAGATCCAGTTACAATGCTACATCAGCGCGTCGTGTTACTGCTGTAAGGCGACACTCACACTGTTCCGAGAAGTGTCGTCCCTCGCCGCGCCGCTGACTGGATACAAATACTTTACCGCACAACTAGCGACTACGTCAAGCTACATTTGTTGTCGTCGATGTGATATATTATGTGCTAATATTATAAAGCTAGATAGTTGGTTGTTTGGTTGTGAGCGCTTATCAAACTACTGGTTTCGTATCAATATTAGATCCGAATTTTAGTTTATTTATTGAGACAACCTATGTTATGTACAATCACACTTACAAATGGAGTTGAGGAGGGTTGCGTGGATAGGGCCGCGAAGCTGTGTTAATCAAACGATTACAAGTTTTGTTATAGTATACATAGTTATAAGTCGAATAGCTTGAAAGCATGAAATGTATTAGTTTCTTTAATATGTGTGTATTCTACACCATGGCACCCAATGTGTATTCCGATGGTACACGCAGGTCCGTGAGGCGAGCGCATCATCTCGCATCAGTCACGCCCGCGAGACGCAACCGCCAGTACACGAGTACACAAGCTGTATATCGCTGTCTCTTTCCAATACAGAGTCTCTTCGGTGTAACGTGATTAATGGGTGACAGGTCTTACTATCTGATTCGTCCAAACTGTTTTTAACTAATTATAACAAAACAGCACATCTATCCGAAAACATCACAGTTATTATACAAATTTTGAAGTAAAAATATACGCGCGCTAGACATAAGCTGGCGAGAGCGTTACAAAAAATCACACATCGGGCGAGGCCAATGGAAGTTGTCATTCAAATTCGATTTATGTGAAACTTTTTTATATTTAAACCCGTGAGATCTTATGTACCTTACTATACATGATATTATGAATCAATAAAACACATTCTTGCAGCATTATAAACCCAACTGCGTCTAATTCCGCTGCAATGCTACAATGGCTTACAAAAGCAGTGGCACAGTCATCAGAACCCGCTGTGTGCACGTCCCACGAGCGCATCAGTAGGTCCGGAGCACGGAGATGGCAGCGGCAGATTGTTGGCGCGGCCTGAATTATTCATGCCTTTTAATTTTGCTCATCAGGTTGATACTCGTTACTCATTAGCATTGCAACAGCGGGAACAATACGATGAATACCTATGTAGTACTCAGTTATCATCAGCTCAAATAAGTTATTACTAATTACTTATCTGGTCAAAGATAACCAAAGCCTGAACATTAAAAAACATTCTGTAAAAAAACTAGCCAACTCTCGATGGAGCTGCTTGCTTATCTCTAAAAAGCAATGAAATCTAGACAAAGTCGTGCCACGTCTGATATTCCTTACTGCGATTTTGTGACCAAATTTCAGCCTCTGAGTTTATTTGAAGTACCTACTAGATCTGAACCATGATCATGGTCACTCGTGATCACGAGTGAGTGTTGTAAATGTGAAACTTTGGTTTCGCTTAACTTCGGAACTAAACGACCTACAGACTTGAAATTTTGGATTTTAAGTATGTGATTATAGCTTACTGGATGACTGCCTTCTGGTCCTATCCAGAGTTTCACAAAAGGATGGTACGGCAGTGTTTGCTTCGCGCTCGACTTGTCGGAGGCACTGGCGTGCCCCCAGATGTAGCAACGCGCCGTTTTTTCAACCACGATCAGATTTTATGAGTTGATGGTCATATTTCGGATTGTAGGTAATCTAATTATCAACATCTGTATTCTGTACTAAATTTCAGCCAAATGCGTTCAGTAGTTTTTGGATGAAAGAACTACTACTTTGCAATTCGCATTTATAATATAAGTAGGATATGGTAGACAAACGAGCAGTGGGACCCGGTAATAACTACCGTGGTGCCGTCTGCCGGTGCGTGCACACGCCACAGTTGTATTGATGGTGGAGTCACTTGTAAGTTCATGGTTTTAAACACACTATAATATAATTTTAAGGTTCTATGCGACAGCCAAGTGTGGCAAAGCAAAATAAGGGTACGTAATGTTATAGTGTGTGTACTTTATTATTAATATTTTAAATATAATAACATTGCTAATGTATTTAAATGAGTTATTAACTATTTTATGAGTTATTTTAATTCAAGTTTTACTTTGTTAGAGCTCTATTTACTATGTATATTGTTATTAATGTTGGTTGCAGTTATACACTCTGTTACAGTATGTTTGCCTAGTACGTTAGAGTAATTAAAACTAACATCTTATACATCGTAAGTTTAACACACTGCAGGTACATATAGATTTACAAAGAAAGTTCCAGAGGGAAATCCGACTTATAAACTGGAGTCAGTGTCGATCTAGCGGACTACTCGACTGCGCAACGCAAACGAGGGTCATGTTTTCAACAGATACCCATCACCAAACACATTTAGAAGCGCCGACAATTAATTAGTTCAATTCTTCTAGAAACCCATCAGCGGTTTTGGAATTGGTTAGACGTCACAATACACACACATACACAGCTACATTCGCATGTACTGTGGTGTATTTGCTCAATAAATAATTACTAAGCTGCTTAGCTCATAAATAAATTCGTGGAAACGTTTCGTGTCTGACATAATATAAAGTATCAGATACATTTATATTAGCCAACATTGATATAAACCAAACTTATATTTTACCAACTACAATAATCAAGAATGATGTGGAATGTTGGGCGTCAGGAATGTTACAAGTGGTATTTTGATATACCGCCTCATAGGTTTAAACTGAGCTACAACCCTCACAATATATTTCTTCTACATCGATTTATGTATATTTGTATAAAACGCAAACTTGACTAACTTGTATAATTAAAGCACGGCCGAAAGTCGAAACTAATGCAGTGGTAGTGGTGACCAACCTCGAAACTTCAAATTTGGTACAGGGGTTTCTTTCATAAAGTAAATATGCACTAAGAAAAGATTTTTTAAAAATTCTACCCGGAGAGTGAAATAGGGGGATGAAGTTATAGAATTTTCTCATTTCAGGACCTAGAAATTATAACTATGTAACCAATTTTCATAATTATTAGGTTACATTTTCATAATAGGTTACATAATTATAAGTTCTTGATTAAGATTTAAAATGAACTGTAGAGATAAAATAAACCGCATTTCGTCCTAGAGCAAGTTTGTATGGAAATCTTCTCATTTCTGGACTTGTCAGTATAAACATTGGTATACATGGTCATGATTAGTTACTTTAGATAGAAAAAGTTTTTTGTTTGTTTGTATCAAATAGGGTTCAAAATTACAGGGCCGGCGTTAATTATTCTTTCGCTATTAGAAAGCTACATTGTTACGACTATTTTTTATTTTTGACGCCCAACGAAGTTGGCACTGTTCGGCTAGCAGAGGTGTAAAATAATTAGTTATTTGATCTACTTAAGGTTGGACATTGTACCAAGCTCCGTCGTTACCTAAATCGACTTTATAATTAAAACCCGATATGAATCCGAGTCGAACAGATAACACGGCACCAGTTAGTGCGCCAGTCGCCAGTAACCGCGAGGGAGAGAATTTTACAAAATGTAATGCGGTGCGTTACCGGGGGAGCGACATCACGCGCTCCCGAGGGCCATAACGCGTGCCCAAACAGCTGATTGCCGGCCGAACGCCATAAAAAACTTACGCGTCACCCGCCACGCATAACCGACCCACGCCCTCATGCGATAGGGCTCACATTCGCGCGCACCCTCCCGTCCGACCCTCGCTTCGAGAGCGTCACGTCAATTTCGACCCTAACACTTACGAGTCAAGTTCCATTCTGTGTCACTCGAAATGATCATCAAACAAGTCATCTACGAAATAATTTTACTGCCGCCTGGGACTTTCGACTCTAGGCGCTACCGTTTAGGGGCGGTTTTGGGTCGCGTGGAATAGTTAACGAGATAAAACCGAATGGATTTTGTGCATTTCACTCGGAGGCCGGTCGCCCCGTCTCGGCTGCAGGTAATAAATGAAAATATTTCAACACCGAAGACGAATGGCTCGGAATGCTCTCGCCGGCTGCGCTACCCGTATTTCCATAACGCATATTTGTGACGTCACCGGCTATGGCGCACTCTTCTCGCTGTGCATTTGGTTATCAACAGCAACTTTTTTGAGTTAGTATAAGGGGACAAACGAACAGTCCTCTACTGGAGTGGACCAGCCGAAACTCGCAAGTTATAAGCAACGAGACAGCATGACTGTCGCTTTGCGGAGTTATCATGTGAACAAGAGGTGGGTACCTCTATCCCCGTGCTGGCGTAAATCGGCAACAATGCACCATATAAATAAATAGTTTATAAGAAAATAATCGCACTGTTGATGTAGATGGAACACAACAAGCAAGCTCCTAGAAATCGCTAAGGATGCGGTAAAACATACGAGTAGAAGATAATTAAAGTTAAACAAGACATTAATTTACATTTCTCACAAAGTCACTTTGTGCATAGTATTTCTAGAGTTCTCTAGAAGTCGACTGCCGCGGCCGCGCCGCTCGGAACCAGTTTCTCTACACGAAATGCACTACAAGTGACTTTCTCCGCTGTTTCTCGGGCTGTCTATGACTCAGCTCCCACTATATGAGTAACATTCGTAGCTTACTTAGTAGAAGGAAGGAAGATATACATAGTTAATTCAAATATTTTTTTTAAATAAAGGCTAGATCTACGTATGGTTATCCTATTATTTAACGTTATAGATGTTAAAGTTTCGATATTTTTATTTTAGAACTCTTTCACATAAAAACTACTAAAAATTTGTTTAAATTTGTGTAAAAAGTTGTTTGAGTGGATTTTAAGCGGATGCAACTCGGGGCACTGCTAAGTGCTATTGTATTAAGAAAAAGTTTAGTCCACTTTAATTTGATATCAGTATATACTACGATAAAGTACTTACTAGTTATTACTTAATATCTTTTTACGAACACAATACAAAATATAAATTAACTTTAATTTATATTTAGTATAATTAACTGCATGTTGTCCGTGTATGGTACGACGGTATAATTTAGTTGTTACGCACATATCAGTTTCAAACCTTCTAATTGTGACCTCCGCGTTAACAAACAGATGTGGAAACAAAGCGAAAGGAGAAGTGGCGGCGCGGACTGTGCGCGTTAAAAAAGTAATTTCACAAGACAATTGCGGGCCAAATTACTGGTGTGGGTACAGCGCGCTGTTGCCTCACCGCACCACCTGCACACGGTTATTATTGATACTATCTACATGCGATATTGCTGCGCTGTGACGGAGTCGGGCAGGACTGGGAGGTAGCTCTCGCACACGTAATGGCAAGCACAAGTGACCAATGACTTATTAGAAAGCGGGGTGACGGAAGTCAATGCATCTACTGTGCTGTTTTTGAGTGTCGATAATCAACAAACACAAATTTAGAATTTATGTAACAGGATAAATACCTAACTATCCATTTAACCGTATTCACGTTGTCGTGATTTCATTTAATTTTACATCCCAAAGTCTCTGCAATTGAATAGAACAAAGTTATGTAAACCTGCGCTTGTCCGAGCTCGGCATTTGCTAGTTAGAGTTGAACGTTTATAAATAACCATATTCCCATTATAGTTTTTTCCATTTCCCAGAAATCGAGCCTAGCGACCGTTCGTGTTACGAGCACTTCGCGATCCCGACTGTTGTTGCTTCTCGGAACTGAACTATGCGCGCCAGTGTAGCCGAGCCATAAAACTACTGATTTATTCATCAGTATGCGAGCACAAATGGTCATCCAATCACTGTGGGATGTAATAACAACCATCGGTTAATGGTAAATCCTACTGATATTATACGGCTGTGTTTGTTATTATATTATGCAAAAACTGTTTCACGGATTTGAATGATAATGAGCATAGGTATAGGTTACAGTTTATAATAACGTAAAAGTGCTGATTGTCTGTTGGTTTGTGTAACACTCAATTTCTCAGAGTATTCACTGGGTTAGGCTGTCGTGGTCTGGTTAGTCCACAGAATATTAACATTGTTTTGTACTCCTTTACGCAAAACTTAGTATTGGACGGAATTTGATGAAATTTTGAAAAAAATGTGGATTAACATAATTTTTTTTCCGAGATAATGAATCCTTGTGAACGATTTTATTTCGGTAAATACGCGGGACACATCTCGTTACGCACACAAGGCTGGTCACCGGCTCGTGTCCACTAGTAGGATGTGTCCGACATTTTCAGTATGGTAGTTAGTAGCTACTGAAGCGCCTCATTAACGTTTTAACAGCTACTCGTAGCTGCGCAGAGGACTGGTGACGTGATGAAATGGTTTGTGATCCTGTTTCAGTGTTTCGAAGAACTGTACAGCGCTCTGTATGATACACACACGTGTAATATACATAGGTGAGCAGAACTGTATGTATGGTTTTACTCAAATACTATTACGATATTTTGCCTCGTCCTTCCAAAGCGTGACAAGTGACAGTCCAGTTCGGCCGCTACGCAGCACTGGCTCTCAGTAAACAAGTTCTTGTCAAACACAAACAATGAGAATTGGACTGTACAATAATAAGACCAGATAGTGTTCATACATTTACAACATATGTATGTGTGTAGGTAAGTACACCTGTATGCCTTATAACTTATATTCATAAGTTATAGTCCATAAGTGCTAGCCCATATAAGTCGCAGTGTTCATGGACGACAATCCTCTACCTTTAGCAGAGGGTGCACAAGAAGCGGATTATACACGGTCGATCATTCACAGAGACTGTAATGTGCCGTCTTGGCATTCATAACTCGCAGCGTAATCGGCTCCTAGTGAGTGATAACTACGCATATAAGTAACGCCAACTGCCGATAATGCAGAGATCATGAGCAAAAAGTTAAAACATTACTAGACGTGAGTTGAGAGTAAACATAGAGAAAAAGACAAATGGATTGAGGAACGATCATCTCACAGATTAGGTACTATAATTATTATAGTCGCCTAGCTACTCGGTACTCATCTCTGAACTACAACGTAAATGCTTAATATTAATAACTTCTAACCAAAACCTGTAAAACTGAAATTTATAGTTAATTGCCACTTAAGTACCTAATTCGTTACCCGGTATTTTAATAAGAACCTGTGAATCCGGTCCTAAGCATACTTCAATGGTTCATAACAACTTTGTCAAGAGATGTTTCACAGATTACAATCAAAGACCTGATCAGCTTATAAACTTGAGTGTCAATAAATTACGAATTTCCATTTCACAACTTCGGTTAGAGGCAACTTAAAGCAGTAGTTATAGTTATCATATAGATGCTAGACACTTAGCATTAAACCGGCCCCGTGTTCCCGGAATATGTAATAAGCACGTCATACCTGTCTACCCAGAATCTAGCCGGGGATCTGATATGGCCATAGCCTGGCGAATTGTTGTTACAGCCAGAACTTTACGGGTATCCGAATAGTGTTTCGAACACTGTTTTTCATATCCACTCACAGCTGTGAGGGGAAGGTAAAGGCAGAAGCGGTAGGACAAACGTAAAAAAAAATGTCCAATATAGAAAATTTGAAGTATCTTTATAAACATATCAAGCTTACGCAAGCTTTTTACCTGGCTAGCCTGTATTATGTAACACCGCATACACTTCATATAATTTATAATTACATTACCCGCGCGACTTCGAGACTCCTACATATTGAGTCTGTACGTGTGTCGATGTACTAAGACAGCTCCGTGGCACGGACGCGCCATGCGGACGGCTGCGGAGCTGTCCGCGCGGACGGTCGTCCGTACGGACCCGTCCGCATTACTCTAAAACGCTCCGTAGCTGTAATACAGATCGGCATGCGCGGAGCGATCCGTACTGACGGTCCGCATGACACTAAAACCAGCCTAAGTGCGGAGGGGCTCTCCCCCAATTACCGTAATTGACAGAAAGTGAAACATACAACAAAGGAATCTGATGGAACTCCAAAACAACCATCAAAGGTATTACGTTGAACTCCATTATAATTGTACGGCAATTTATTAATTTGTGAAATAAATCAAAAGTTAGAGAATCAATAATTCATATTCAATAGCATTAACAATATAAAAGAGAAACATTCATGAAGAGTGGACGCGATCACAGAACAGCACGTTTATAAGCTACTATTTGAGACAGAAATCTAGCTAATTTTATAAAGCTAAAGAGTTTGTTTGATTGAATGTGCTAATCTTACCTAATAACTAGTGATCCGATTTAATTTTTTTATTGCAATGGACAAAAAATGTGCGTGAAATAGCGGGAAACGGAATAAAAGTGGCAAGGTTAAAGAAATTCAAAAGTAAAAATCTGGGGGCACGGCAGTGCCCCCGTCAAGTCGAGCAAAAAAGTGGCACGGCCGTACCATCCTTTTCTCGAAGCAACTCAGGCCAATTTTGATCCCCTATAACTTCGT
>LUGF01040918.1:174464-187647 GCA_001625245.1 Calycopis cecrops | reverse complement strand
ATGTAATGCGGTGCGTTACCGGGGGAGCGACATCACGCGCTCCCGAGGGCCATAACGCGTGCCCAAACAGCTGATTGCCGGCCGAACGCCATAAAAAACTTACGCGTCACCCGCCACCGCATAACCGACCCACCCCTCCTGCGATAGGGCTCACATTCGCGCGCAGCCTCCCGTCCGACCCTCACTTCGAGAGCGTCACGTCAATTTCGACCCTAACACTTACGAGTCAAGTTCCATTCTGTGTCACTCGAAATGATCATCAAACAAGTCATCTACGAAATAATTTTACTGCCGCCTGGGACTTTCGACTCTAGGCGCTACCGTTTAGGGGCGGTTTTGGGTCGCGTGGAATAGTTAACGAGATAAAACCGAATGGATTTTGTGCATTTCACTCGGAGGCCGGTCGCCCCGTCTCGGCTGCAGCGGGCTCGTCGCTCAGGTAATAAATGAAAATATTTCAACACCGAAGACGAATGGCTCGGAATGCTCTCGCCGGCTGCGCTACCCGTATTTCCATAACGCATATTTGTGACGTCACCGGCTATGGCGCTCTCTTCTCGCTGTGCATTTGGTTATCAACAGCAACTTTTTTGAGTTAGTTTAAGGGGACAAACGAAGTCCTCTACAATGGACCAGCTGAAACTCACAAGTTATAATAAACGAGATAGCAGGACTGTCGCTTTGAGGAGTTATCATGTGAACAAGAAGTGGGTACCTCCAGCCCCGTGCTGACGTAAATCTGCTACAATGCACCGTATAAATTGCTATTTTATAAGAAAATCATCCCACTATTGATGTAGATGGAACACAACAAGCAAGCTCCTAGAAATCATTAAGGAGGCGGTAAAACACAGAAGATATTAAAGTTAAACCAAACATTAATTTACATTTCTCACAAAGTCACTTTGTGCATAGTACTTCTAGAGTTCTCTAGAAGTCGTAGTCGCTCGCGACTGCGGCGGCCGCGCCGCTCGGAACCAGTTTCTCTACACGAAATGCACTCCAAGTGACTTTCTCCGCTGTTTCTCGGGCTGTCTATGACTCAGCTCCCAGTATATGAGTCTAAGGGTGCTTTTATAAAGAAGCAGGTTTCCAGCACCGAAATCGGCCTGTAGTGACCATCATGTCGTCAACTTCATCGGACGACGACTTATTTATTATGGAAAATAGTTATTTAAAATGTTTGTATAATATATTAGTATTTATTATATTAGTATTATAATTGTATAATATTAGTAGGATGTGAAAGTTTGTATGTTAATTAAAAGTGGAAATAGTATTAAAAAAACGTGCATTATTTACAAGTAGAACTAAATAGTAATTACGTAATAATATCAGTGTACTTAATATATTTTCTATAAAGTAATATTATTTAAAAAATGGGTATTTTTTCATGTTTTAAGTTTATTATTAATGGTGAAACACCTCAATCGTGCCGGCCCAAGTGCTGCTACATGCATGCATCGTGGCACTGCCAAGAATATTAACATTTATTTGAAAAAACAATGTTTAATGAACACAAGTCTTATACGAGTATGACACGAGATACATTGTCCTGCATTTTCAGAATACTAATATATTAATATAATACTAATATAATAAATACTAATATATTATACAAACATTTTAAATAACTATTTTCCATAATAAATAAGTCATCGTCCGATGAAGTTGACGACATGATGGTCACTACAGGCCGATTTCGGCGCCGAAAACCTGCTTCTTTATAAGTGAGCCCATACGATAACATTGCAATCGTGTCGGCGCCGACAATTTCGGCGCCGGGAACCTGCTTCTTTATAAAAACACCCTAACATTCGTAGTTTACTTAGTAGAAAGAAGATGTACATAGTTAATTCAAATATTTTTTTAAATAAAGTCTAGATCTATGTATGGTTATCCTATTATTTACCGTTATAGGTGTTAAAGTTTCAATATTTTTACTTTAGAACTCTTTCACACAAAAACTATTAAAAAAAAATTGCACAGAAATAAGTAATAATCTGGGATAAGTAATATAAAAATATATATTTTCCGAAAAATTTGATTGTTATTTGAGTGGATTTTAAGCGGATGCAACTCGGGACACTGCTAAGTGCTATTGTATTAAGAAAAAGTTTAGTCCACTTTAATTTGATATCAGTTTAAACTACGATAAAGTAGAAATCTTTTTACGAATACAATACAAAATATAAATGAACTTTAATTTATATTTAGTATAATTAACTGCATGTTGTCCGTGTATGGTACGACGGTGTAATTTAGTTGTTACGCACATATCAGTTTCAAACCTTCTAATTGTGACCTCCGCGTTAACAAACAGATGTGGAAACAAAGCGAAAGGAGAAGTGGCGGCGCGGACTGTGCGGCGTGCGCGTTAAAAAAGTAATTTCACAAGACATTCGCGGGCCAAATTACTGGTGTGGGTACAGCGCGCTGTTGCCTCACCGTACCACCTGCACACGGTTATTATTGATACTATCTACATGCGATATTGCTGCGCTGTGACGGAGTCGGGCAGGACTGGCAGGTAGCTCTCGCACACGTAATGGCAAGCACAAGTGACCAATGACTTATTAGAAAGCGGGGTGACGGAAGTCAATGCATCTACTGTGCTGTTTTTGAGTGTCGATAATAATCAACAAACACAAATTTAGAATTTATATAACAGGATAAATACCTAACTATCCATTTAACCGTATTCAAGTTGTCGTGATTTCATTTAATTTTACATCCCAAAAGTCTCTGCAATTGAATAGAACAAAGTTATGTAAACCTGCGCTTGTCCGAGCTCGGCATTTGCTAGTTAGAGTTGAACGTTTATAAATAACCATATTCCCATTATAGTTTTTTCCATTTCCCAGAAATCGAGTCTAGGGACCGTTCGTGTTACGAGCACTTCGCGATCCCGACTGTTGTTGCTTCTCGGAACTGAACTATGCGCGCCAGTGTAGCTGAGCCATAAAACTACTGATTTATTCATCAGTATGCGAGCACAAATGGTCATCCAATCACTGTGGGATGTAATAACAGCCATCATCGGTTAATGGTAAATCCTACTGATATTATACGGCTGTGTTTGTTATTATATTATGCAAAAACTGTATAACGGATTTGTATGATAATGAGCATAGGTTACACTACAGTTTAAAATAACGTAAAAGTGCTGGTTGTCTGTTAGTTTGTATAACACAATTTCTCAGAGTGGGTTAGGCTGTCGTGATCTGGTTAGTCCAGAGTAATATCATTGTTTTGTACTCCTTTACGCGAAACTTACTATTGAACGGAAGAATGTGGATTAACATAATTTTTTTTCCGAGACAATGAATGGTGTCCTTGTAATCGATTTTACTTCGTTAAATACGCGGGACACATCTCGTTGCGCACACAAGGCTAGCCACTGGTAGGATGTGTCCGTCATTTTCAGTACGGTAGTTAGTAGCTACTGAAGCGCCTTATTAACGTTTTAACAGCTACTCGTAGATGCGCAGAGGACTGGTGACGTGATGAAATGGTTTGTGATCCTGTTTCAGTGTTTCGGAGAACTGTACAGCGCTTCTGTATGATACACACACGTGTAATATACATAGGTGAGCAGAACTGTATTTATGGTTTTACTCAACTACTATTACGATATTTTGCCTCGTCCTTCCAAAGCCTGACAATTGACAGTCCAGTTCGGCCGCTACGCAGCACTGGCTCTCAGTAAACAAGTTCTTGTCAAACACAAACAATGAGAATTGGACTGTACAATAATAAGACCAGATAGCGTTCATACATTAACAACATATGTATATGTGTGTAGGTAAGTACACCTGTATGCCTTATAACTTATGTATATTCCATAAGTGCTAGCCCATATAAGTCGCAGTGTTCATAGACGACAATCCTCTACCTTTAGCAGAGGGTGCACAAGAAGCGGATTACATACGGTCGATCATTCACAGAGACTGTAATGTGCCGTCTTGGCATTCATAACTCGCAGCGTAATCGGCTCCTAGTGAGTGATAACTACGCATATAAGTAACGCCAACTGCCGATAATGCGGAGATCATGAGCAAAAAGTTAAAACATTACTAGACGTGAGTTGAGAGTAAACATAGAGAAAAGACAAATGGATTGAGGACCGATCATCTCACAGATTACTTATTATTACTAATTATTATAGTCGCCTAGCTACTCGGTACTCATCTCTGAACTACAACGTAAATGCTTAATATTAATAACTTCTAACCAAAACCTGTAAAACTGAAATTTATAGTTAATTGCCACATAAGTACCTAATACGTTACCCGGTATTTTAATAAGAACCTGTGAATCCGGTCCTAAGAATACTTCAATGGTTCATAACAAATTTGTCAAGAGATGTTTCACAGTTTACAATCAAAGACCTGATCAGCTTATAAACTTGAGTGTCAATAAATTACGAATTTCCATTTCACAACTTCGGTTAGAGGCAACTTAAAACAGTAGTTATATGGAAGTTAAAAGTAGCATATAGATGCTAGACACTTAGCATTAAACCGGCCCCGTGTCTAAGTCGGCAGAAACACTAAAATGAAGCAAGTTACATTTAGAGCGTACAAGACGCCGAGTCGTAGTATTCCCGGAATATGTAATAAGCACGTCATACCTGTCTACCCAGAATCTAGCCGGGGATCTGATATGGCCATAGCCTGGCGAATTGTTGTTACAGCCAGAACTTCACGGGTATCCGAATAGTGTTTCGAACACTGTTTTTCATATCGACTCACAGCTGTGAGAGGAAGGTAAAGGCAGAAGCGGTAGGACAAACGTAAAAAAAAATGTCCAATATAGAAAATTTTAAGTATCTTTATAAACATATTATTTAAAAGTTATAAAAAGCTTACGCAAGCTTTTTACCTGGCTAGCCTGTATTATGCAATACCGTATACTCTTCATATAATTTATAATTATTTTACCCGCGCAACTTGCGAGACTCCTACAATATATTGAATCTGTACGTGTGTCGATGTACTAAGTGCGGAAGGGGCTCTCCCCCAATTACCCGTAATTGACAGAAAGTGAAACATACAACAAAGGAATCTGATGGAACTCCAAAACAACCATCAAAGGTATTACGTTGAACTCCATTATAATTGTACGGCAATTTATTAATTTGTGAAATAAATCAAAAGTTAGAGAATCAATAATTCATATTCAATAGCATTAACAATATAAAAGAGAAACATTCATGAAGAGTGGACGCGATCACAGAACAGCACGTTTATGAGCTACTATTTGAGACAGAAATCTAGCTAATTTTATAAAGCTAAAGAGTTTGTTTGATTGAATGTGCTAATCTTACCTAATAACAAGTGATCCGATTTAATTTTTTTATTGCAATGGACAAAAATGTGCGTGAAATAGCGGGAAACGGAATAAAAGTGGCAAGGTTAAAGAAATTCAATAGTAAAAATGTTTTATTTTAAATATTGTACAAATCTCTTTTTGAAAGTCAATGTTTTTTTCTCATTCAATTACACCTCAATTCCAGCCTAGACCGAAGATTCGGCAAAGAAAACGCATTATTTTGAACTGCAAATTACCGAGCCCCCCATATATTTTAGAATGTTATAAACGTGTTGTTAAAAGTTTCTCTTTACGTAATATGGGGCCGACGAGCAGGTGGTTTGTGACTACTGCCGTCCATAGTATCCGCAACAACTGACTTGCAGACGCGTTGCCGGTCTTTAAACTTGAGCTCTTTTCTTGAAGATGCCTAACTCGTACCGGATTGGAAACCCCAGGGTTATGCTATAAATATCGAAATTTATTGAAGTAACTTTCAAACTTTGTCCACGTGAACTGGCAACTATACACAGAATCCGCTCCACATGAGTCAGCGTATATTTTTTTTTATTGGAGTAGGCACGTACTTAGTACTTGTAGTTCCGGTGGACGCGGGCTGTGAGCTAGATAAAAAAGTGTTTGTCAGTTGTGACGCACGACTGGCTTTAGTGTTTATCGGTTTTACTGGTTCATTAGAAAATGAAGTTAAGAGTTTAGTTTTTCGAAAATGTCTATAATGGTGAATGACCTCGGTTATATGATGTATTATAAGTAAATGGGTGTTATTTTTGTGATAGGGTGTTCCCGGAAACCGACGACGATAACTCTCATATTCTATGACCTGTATGTTACACGGTCATATAATTAACAGGCGCCGAACTGTGCGAAATGAACGTTACTTTATTTATTACTACGACATTAGTATAGAATAGGAAATACTTATTGCTAAGTTAAACAATACATCGGGAACAATGCACGTATTTCAATCTACATCGCACAAAACAAGATACATTTTGATTGAAGAGACAACAGTAACAACAAACGTAATAAAAAATAGAAATGCAAATACAAACGAATTTAAAAAAGACATACATTGAAAACACAACATAAATATTATGTTATGTTACGATTTGAGAAAAGACGGCGGAGTTGGTGTGTAGCGTGTAGGCACTATTGAGTCCCAACATGCGCGTGCCAATGGTAGCGACTTGGAATACCGCCCATGTTTTTAAAGTACCTGTAATACATAATACTTGTAGGTAAGCTTATAACAAAATGTATAAATAAAAGTATATGTATAATGTAACCTTTAACATTTTGTACATATAATATTAAATATATTTCCGCTGTCGGGCCGTAATACCAGATAATCTATTGATTCTGTATTACATTATCTGAATATATGTCGTGTTAGATGTTGTGTCACTATTATGATTAGGTACATTATACATAGTGTAGTTTTTTTTTTTATACTACGATGGTGGCAAAAAAAGCATACGGCCCACCTGATGGTACGTGGTTACCGTAGCCTATGGACGCTTGCAACACCTGGGGCATCACATGCGTGATTGATGATTGATTCACACAATATAATATAATATAAATAGCAAGTCCATATTTATTTGTGAATTGTGTGAAAACGTCGCTTTCACACACAAATCAAGACTAACGCTAAAAATGTAGCTGCGAATCTTTTTAGATTAGTCCTGCATAATATGCACATCCCGCATTAATTAGCTGAGCGAATGTTAAGCAATTTATTTTGTAAATTTTAATTTATATACCCGTGTTCTCGTTCATTTACAAGTTTTATTTTTATGGTCGCAAATTACAAAACATATAATAAATTACTTCCGTTCGGTTTCCAAGAAACTCTTATTTGATATTCGTAATCGAAATATTTTTACGTAAATAATACATTTAACAACCCCGGGTTATGGAGACAAATTCATAACATAAATATGTTAAGTAATTTACATGAAATAGGAGTCTTGCTTTTTATTACCCAATTACTAAGGTACAGTAAAACATATTTTAATATAGATTTCAGAAATATGCTTATTAATAAAAACGTTACGACCATAAAATGAACTGAGAATAATGTTAATTTGGTTACCCGATACACAACGCTGGCCATTTTATTATACTACTTATATTTTATTATTGAAATCTTCGAATTGAAAATAATTTCGGAAACGTAGGTATTGATATTTAAACGATTTGAATTAGACTAAGCCAAATATACTGAGATAAAATAAGCAGTATTTGTTTATGGTATAGGAGGGCAAACGAGCAGTCTTATCAATGGATATACATCACGATGTATATCTGATATATATGTCCAATGAGTTTTTGTTTTTACACATATCAATATTTTATGTTTTTAGTTGATTTTGCCTGATCTAGTTGAAGATTTTATGTTTTGGCTTCATTTGTCTGATTTAAAGTACTTACCTAAGTATACATATATAAATAAACCATTACTTAATTTTTTTTTTAAATAATATTTTTTTTTATCATAAGATTACAATATGACTTTCATACAATAGGTATGAATATTTATATCAAACTTGATATATATCGGGATATATATCATAAATATCCGATATTTTGATATTTATAAGAAATATCGGATATTTTCGAAGCCTGTTTTCATGACTACCGACGCCCAAAAAAAATTCCTATCCAAAGAGGTTACACAGATGCGCTGCCCTCCTTTCTCCTCCCACCTCTATGGGCCAGGTTTTGCGCAGATCAGACGACTAAATATTGCTAGATCTCTATTATTTTTTTTACACCAGCACCCGTCACCTCAGTTCAGCTGGCTGTGCGTTTGCTGTGCATCTGACACGGGATTGTAAAACACTCAAACCGCGAGAAGCTCCATTTAATTACTTTTATACTAATGTTGTATTCATGCAAATGTTAGTGATGGTGCTCACAATATAGTGTGTCCCGGCGGTCCTCGGACGACTGGTCTGTGGACCGGCTATGGTAATGTCCCTAGTAAACACAACCGGTGTAATAGGCTCTGTCCACGGCGCGATGTCCATTATGAACTGAGTTCTATTTCATATGACGCGTTTGACATATTATTGTAATGAAACGCATGCAAAGCCGGGGCCGACAGTTATAGCAGTGTGCATCTTGTTTTTTTATAGTAGGGGTGAAAGCGGTTCGAGTCTGTAGCTACTGACGCCAAGAAACATCCGCGTATAGGTTGACAGCGTGAACGTTGTGGGATGACAGAATATATAAATACTTTACTTTACAAACTTAACCAAATGGGATGTAGGAGGTAGGTACGTCTGAGTCTCAGTCCAACCAAAGAAGAGGCAAACACGAATTGGCGGTCGCTCGTTCTTAAAGGTCCGAGACGGGCGACAACCGCAAGCTGCCACTACACGCTGTCAGCGACATACCTGGTTTCTATGAATCTCCATGAAATAGATTCCGAGCGCGGTAACACGCGTCCGTCAGCCGCGTCGTTGATTTCTTGAAAAACCAGTGGTGTCGCTGGCAGCGTGTAGTTGTAGCTTGCGGTTGTCGCCCGTCTTGGACGTGTACCTTTAGGTAGACTGAGAAAGACTGACGATGAAGCTTATATTTAGTGAAGACGAATGTAGTGTTCCCCTACTTTACATGCATTGTATGCAGATCCGAGACCCAGTGATGATTGCGCGGCGCGCTGCCCGGCGTATTGCGATAGTAAAACACTGCGTATTATCCTACTGAAGGAACTTTCTAAACGCATTTGGCACCGTTACAAATTACAAGATTGTAATCTGACCATTCATTTTGCCTGGAGGAAATGTTATTTTATTTCTTCGTTTTCTTTTTCTGTTTTATCTTCTAAACATTACAAGAAACAGGTTACCTTAGGATATATTATACGTAAAACCGTCGAGCACAGCTAGTAATGAATGTTACTTCAAGAAACAAACTGTCCCACATTTCACATAACTTCGCTATTCTGCTTCGATCGCTAGTAAAGATAGTGATTAACAATCCAACAAAATTATTTCATGATAATATACCTGTCACTTTTGTAGATCTTATTCGATAATTTGTTTGATTTCATTGTTTCTTTTTTTTTCAAAAACCTACATCCACAGTTCACAGGAGTTCCACGGCAACGTAACTTCACGTGTCTTTAACCCAGATCTTTGAGGACCGATTAGCGCAGTAGTAACGTAATAGGTATGCTTTTTTTTTAAATATAATGTCGGAGTCGAGCAGTCGGAGGCATTTTCATGTCTACCGCCGCGCCGCCCATAGACATCACAGATGCGTTTTCCTCCTTCCTCCTCACCTATTTATTATACATGCTGCGCTTGCAATATTATGACATTTATATCAGGAGTGTGATAGCATCTTGATTGGGCAGCACAGTATTTTACACTAAATACTAAAATTGGAGTATGAAAGATTGCAATTAATTGTGTTTTAGGGGCAAATGTGTTGGGCGAAAAGTAATGTTCGAATACCTCATGTAATCAGCTCAGTGACATCAGATGATAACCGCCAGTCGAATGTAAATGTCTAAATAATATTACAGCAGGCATGTAATAAAACACATTGCATACTAGTTGACCCGTCAGCCGTTGTCTTGTCATTATCGGAAAATGTTGTTGTCATGGTAACGTGTAACGTTATGTGGCCGAATTGTCAATCCGCTATTTTGTCCTACAATAGTGTATTTCAAGTATAGACACCGATTGCAGCATTACATATATGTTGATAAATAAATGATACCGAAGACTAATAGGTAGGTACCTATATAAAAAAGCTTCATCAAAATCCGTCCAGTAGTTTTTGCGTGAATGCCATACAAGACACAGACAGAATGAAGTTATTGTATGTCATTGAGTTATATGTACTACGTACTATTAGTAACAACTCACTGTTATATGTATCTAAACTTTGGGGTTGTTTTTCCTACTTGTATTGGTGAGGATGCGCTATAGGACCATCTGGGCAGTATAACCAGATATAACTTAGGAGGATGAAAAACCAATTTGAAAATCTATTGCAGACGTAAGTACCTAATTGTAAAAACACATACGAAAAGGTTCTGAGTTCGAGTGCATGTTACACTCACATTTAGAACCAGTTAAAAACTAAATAGCTAGTAATTAACTCCTCCGTTTGTTACATCAAACTTCAAAGCGCCCGGAGCAACAATAACTTGTAAACATTGTAGTTGATTGGTTCAAATACAAGTCCAGTTAATTTGAACCACTGAAATGTAGTTGAAGAAACAAAATGGCCGACTACGTATCTCCCGAGCCCACGTCAAATGATACAAAATACCAGGATGTCATGGCTATAAAGAGATGGTCCCGCATCCTAGAGCATAAATATGAGGCGGGCTATAATTAATAGTGAATAATGATTATGGAGGACATCATCGCGTTTGCCCGGACAGAGGCGGCCCCACTCATATATTACGTCTCGTCTGGCCGTATTTCGCGTCCTGCCAAATGTAATGGCATTACGCACTAGGTATAAATATAACGTTATCATGTGGCTATGAAACTATCATGGGTACTGGGTAGTCGCTGGTAGTAAAAACAACGCTCGCTCCTCAAAATCTAAATCGTTTCCACGCAACAAAAATTTATGATCTTTGATACGCTAAAATTATTATTATCGATATACATATAATAAGATAATATATGGACTACAGCGTATTAGGCTGTACCAAGTACCGTAAGGACTTCTTGACTAAGACATGTAATTATTAAAGGAAATAAGGAATTTGGCATATTCATTTTATAGCAGAACGAGCAATAACTAAAACGTGACGTATGAATAATCCATGACTGGAACAGGATTTGAGCCCGCGATCTGGCGTACCGCGCACCGCAAACCGTTACGTTACCCGATAAGCCAAAGGTCGCCGCTCGTCGGCGGTCAAAAGGACCTTTTGCTCCGAGCTGCAATTAAATCGCTTTTAGGGTTCTGTACCTCAAAAAGTCAGTAAATCCTCTAAGAGTACATGATCGCTTTATTGTCTGAAATCTCAAAAAGTGGCAGTAAATGCATGTAATATAAAGGGAAAAATCAGTATCTTGGCAATTTATTACTGTATGGTAGAAAAAAAATCTACAAACTTATAATATATTGTATTTTGTATATTAATCGTTCATGAATATACAAATATAAAGTGGATAGAATTTTAAATTTTCTTTAGTTATTTCTATCGAACTCTACTACTACTGGATCGAATTTATCCATTCTTTCACTAATAGAAATGTATATTATCAGGTACTACTAACTAGTAACGTAAGCATATATTATCGCCGAACGAAATGGGTGCGGTCGGGTAGTTTCATACAATATCAGTGGTTAGGAACGCAAATATAAGTTTTTCAATATTTTTAAGTCTTATCGTTGACGCGAACCCTCGCCCCAACTTGCACTTGACCGGTTTTATCAAAACTTTAGCTGCCCTCGGATATAGTACACCGTAATAAATATGATATGAATACTTAGCAAAACACTAGTTTCGTTTGTTTTGCTCCGAGATGCCAGCGTGTACCGTGTACGGAACAACATACCTAATGGAGAAAAGTCGTTTCAACTTTAAACACTCTGTGATGTCAGGACATAAAATAAAACACTTCTGGCCTTATGAGGTAACCATATTTTAATAAATTGCAATTGATAAATTGTTTTTTTATTGTGTCGCTGAGATAAGAAACCAGTATCACGTTATATGGGACCGTGCACGATGTGTGATATATTAATGGACGCCATATTATGAAGTATAAAAATGAAATAATATCAATGACTAGGAATTATATTATGTTACTTGGTAAGAATTATATGTATTAATACCCATCAAGTAGTTTTGGTCACTAGTTGGCGTGACAGTCTGGCGCACAGTCTGCATCACAGCAGAACAGAAATTACCGTACATCAAAAAGTACCGGTATGTACAACACCTAGTTATATCACAGCGTGTTAGACAAGCCTTATGAGTACGTATAGGAAGCTACAAGTAGGTATAGGGTCAACGATGTCGCTTTTTTTTTTATAGAGCAACTTCATTGTACTTATATGGACCAAAATCTAATTTACGATATGCATATTGTATATGGCTGGCTGCGAGTCCCTTTGTTTGAGCTAACGAGGTTACAGCATGTAAACGAGATTAATGTTTGGCCACCGAACCGAACACGATATCAAAATGTATATAATTTGAATTTGCTGCTGTCAGGACTTATCTGCTCACTCTATAAAATATGTGAGTCGCACTCGCAGCGTCCGGCCGGACCGGGGCCAGCCGTCCGGATAAGGGCGGACAGCTTTTTGAACGTGTGTCCGGCAAAATTAAACGGTATCCGACTTGTTCCGCTTAGCCTTACCAAGGAAACAAGATTGTAATAATAAATTATTAAAATATGATTTACTTAAATACAAAATATTTACTATATTAACTAATACAAAAAAAATTAAATACTTATTTAGTCCGGACTTTTTTCAGAACAAACCTGCTAGTCTGTCCGGATTAGGATTGGCGATATGGCAACCCTAGAGCAATGCGAACTAGACATAGACTCTTTTATACGTCTAAGACATGTGATACTTTATTAAATTATAAAATTACTAGCTGCGCCCCGCGGCTTCGCCCGCGTAAATTTCGATATCGTGGAAAATCATTCCATGGCATCCCTCAGGAACATTTTTTCGGGATAAAAAGTATCCTATGTTATTTCTAATACCTCCAGGAATATGTGTACAAAGTTTCATAATGATCGGTCTAGTAGTTTTGGCGTGAAAGCGTAACAAACAAACTTACATTCACATTTATAATATTAAGTAGGGATGATGCATACATTAAGAGGGGGAAAATGCTCAGCTT
>LUGF01040918.1:159063-174211 GCA_001625245.1 Calycopis cecrops | reverse complement strand
TTCTAATACCTCCAGGAATATGTGTACAAAGTTTCATAATGATCGGTCTAGTAGTTTTGGCGTGAAAGCGTAACAAACAAACTTACATTCACATTTATAATATTAGTAGGGATGATGCATACATTAAGAGGGGGAAAATGCTCAGCTTAGTACAAAATTATTTCCTACATTAAATAAACGTAATTACATAAATAATAATAAAAATATTAGGTGTCTTATGTCTATTTTATGTAATCGTGTGTACCTATCACGTATGCTGAGTATGAGTAGCTGCTGTGTTCACACCTTTATATTTATAATTATTTGAGTGAGCGCTGTCAGTTGTGTCGCTCCAGGAGTTACTGGAAATGAGCAATTCTATCGTTATTTGCCTATGGCCTATTATATATTATAATGGTATGGGAAATGTCGAGAGGCCACCTCTATAATAATCTGTTGGTTATAGTAACATCGTCTTCGTAACAACATCAGTAACGTTAAATTAATACCTGGTATTGTGATTAAAAACATCTCTATCCTATCTGACTATTGAATCAAGTTCGTATTGAAATAACACTATTACAAAACTACCTGCCAACCAAGTAATAACAACTGAATGTTTGAAATTCAAACCTTTGATCATGACAGACAACTGCAATCATTTCGGTTACACAAGAAATCTCTAATCGATTTGCAGCTATACAATATTGGACGTAACGCTCCAGCTCCACGCCGCACACTTGGACTGACGTTACCGTCGAGCCTAAGCTAGGAATTTCCAGAAGTACGTCCAGGGAACGCCGACGTTTCAGAATCGACGTTATTCGAGGCATTCGACAAAATACCTCTCATTCCTGACAAACGGTAACACAATTGATATAGTTAACTTGAAACATTATACATGCCTTTGTCTTTTCGATAATGCTATTTAAAATTAATGTTCAAATATAATATTTAAGATTTAAAAAGACAAGTTTCTCTCCTAGCCAAGCTATTTAAACGACCTTTATTTATTTTTACTTTGCTTCCAGGAATCAGGATCGATTTTATTCCGTAAATCAGACCTCTATGCTATGGTTTCTTAAAGTGGGGTCTACAACCCTCTGGGGGCCCGAGGCGTAGGGGTCCGCTGAAGCTCATTCTTGTGTACATACAGTGATTTTTAATATAATAATGCATATTACATAAATAAGGTTTGTTTTGTTTTCCTAAAATAGTTTTTGACAGGGGTCTGCGGAGCTTTTAGATTTTAGAAAGGAGTCAGTGTCTGCAATAACTTTAAACCCTGCTGTATGCTCTCGTCAGAGTCAAGTAACTTTAAATTTTTAGGCTGCTCGAGAGATGCTGCTGAGAAACGCTCGAGTTTCAAACGCTTATTACTTATCATAATTACAATTACTGCTTGTTTATTATGTGACTGATAATATTGCACGACCTCCTCGACTCATTAAATATTTATTTCAAACATCCGTCTTCTATTTTTCTTATAGCATAAAGCCACAGAGGGATAAACGAACAAGCGGAGCCTTTAAGAAGCGCCTACCCGATGCTGTCGTTTCCGAAACAATACAGCGATTGCACTATTTCACACTCGACTAGTTTTCCATTATATGTATATATCTTAAGTCTTTATCAGTTCACAAATTGATATAGTTCTCGTTTGATGAACGCCAAGGCGACCGACAATCGTTCATACAGCTCTAGTACATCCCAGACACGGAATTTTTTTCGTGTTCAAATGACTGTATGCTATATCAGTGCCAAACTGCAGCTAAGCTAAGCTTTGTTCAGTAGTTCTTGCGTAACAAATATACATACAAACAATACGCGAATTTATTAACAATAAACAATACCAGAAGTGAATATTACACAAACCTTCAGTATATGTGATGTGCTCCTACTGTTTAACATCCTCCCAGGGGATTTAACACTGAACAGCTGCACATTACCTAGGACATACTTATTTGCTTCAGCAATCCCAATATCACCATCATCATCCCACTTTTTATATTTATACTGATTGAGAAATGTAAATCTTTTATAGAGTACAAGATAAAGTTGTGATATCAGTTGTAGTAGGTTTTTAATTTTGCTTTTGCTTTAAGTATGATCCACCACACCAGTACGACTATAATTACTTGTTAAATTGTCAAATTATATAATAAAGAATTAATCAATTTATAACTATGAAGTTAAATTCATCAAAACTGTTTTTTACAACTTTAATTAACAGTTATTCAAGTGTATATCATCAATAAGTAAGCAGTGTGATATTTAAATAATATCTAAGCAACACACATTGAATTATATACTTTAAATGACTTGCATTTTTAACAAACTAGACACATATTATGTAAAACTGCAGAATTTTTAAAGTGACAGCAACTTTTAATGAAAGCTTTATATTTTAAAAATATGCATTATTAGATATTGTTACTATTAAGCATATTAAATGTACATATTTTTTAAATTTGACTAGGTGTTGATGGAGAGAATATGCAAATGGCATCACTAAGTGGGATAACTAAATGAGTAATTACTAATTAGTGTTATCTCTCTATTGTACATTACATTATCATTTATTAGGCTCAAACATAGTGACATGATACTTATACAAGGTTGATGCAAGCAAGAGGCATTACTTCAATCAATCAAACATATATATGTTTTGTTTGTGAGGAAAGCCCTGGTCCACTAATGGGTCACATCTTACAACATGCTTAAGCAAAGTAAATACTAAGATAGCACAATCAACACAGTTCAGTGTATATTTCTATAAAAACAAAATTAAAGATAAAAAGATAACATATCGGTGTTCAGTCTCCTGATGTGAGATTTGGAGGAATCATTAAATATCTCCATTGATATACAGTAAACTAAATTAACCAGTTCAAGTTCTGTTAGGTCTATAGACATTACCTACTCACTACTCAGTACCACACCTCAAAACAGTGCTGCTCTCAGCGTCCTTCAATATGGGTTGAAGGCGACCTCCTGATATTACTTTCAGGTATGTGAGTGTTCAGGAAGAAATTTCTGACCTAGTAGTTAACTATAGAACTATAGGGAATCCGAGTCAAATTTTCAGTTTTTTTACCTTTATCAGTGGTGTAAAATCTATATTTAGTAAATTTAAGTTCTAAAGTTTCTACTACTGCATTCATGTAACAATTAAGATTTTCTTGACTGACAGACAATAAAGGGATCCTTTAAGGACTAGAATTATTCAAAAAACTAGAAATTATCTAGTTAATGAATGGTGCTGATAAACTAAAGGTTAAAATTACACATTTAGCAGCAATGCAATTGTAATAATATAAACACTATAAGCAACCTTTTGTTTGAAAGAAACTTTGAATATGCTTTCTTTACTATGGTCTCTCAATTTTACTTGTTGATAAATTTACAGTTGGTAAAGCTAAATGTTGTTGTTTCAAACCATTTTCATTATCATCAAGAAATGTACGTTTCTATTTATTTATTCTTATTTGTTTATTTGATATTTATATATTATACATTTACATTTATTTTATTACTTATATCTCTCTATACATATCATTATACACATCATATTTTCAGTATATATCAGGGGACCAACGAATTGATAGACTCGTTCAATGTGGAGGTTCCATCATATTCTACAAGTGGATATTTATATCAAACGCGATAAAATCCGATAAAAGAATCGTAATCATGAGCAACATTTGCGTAAATATACGACTATTTTTACTTTTTAATCCATCATTTCCAACTATAAATAAATGTTTAATTGGAATTTATTTACTTAGAAGTAATTATTTTTTAGGCATTACAACAATAACTTTAAGCAGAAGAAGAGGACGCAGTTTTATTGTTATTGTATTACTGAGTGTAATATCAAATAACCTAACCTCTACTTTATAAATTATGTACTAGCCAACTTAATTGTTGCTTTATCACATTAATCTAACTCAAGTCTAAGTTGTAATATTGGTATAATAGACGTGATATCGTCATACTTATTTATAAATATTACTATACACGTAAAATAGAAATGAAATTAAAGAGTAATTCGTGTAAAAAGTAATTAATTAGGAGGATAATTTTACTTTGTGATTTTTAGTAATATGATATTATTTGTAGTGTTATTTTGTTTTAGTAACTACAACCGACATTTATTTTAAACTAATATCACCTATTTATATCGCGTTTAAAACACGAAGTTTAGTTCGGCGGAGAGCGTTGTAGGCCTAACGCTTGCTGGCGAAACGTAACTTTAACTTCTAGTAAACACACAGAAATGAGAACCACAGTTCTAAAAGACTAGACAGGTGTTATGTTAATATAGTTTAAGTAAAACCCACCTTATTTTCAGTGTGAAATCCACACCTAAGTTTACAATCCAATTTAACAATCACTGTGCACTTAATCTTGATAACACTTTTTTCACTTTTATAAGTGGATATAATTTTGGTTATTTCTTGCAAACACTGTTTTATTTTTTTAATATATCACAAAAACAATTCTATTCACACTCACACTTTACGATAAACAATTCACGGGTTATTAATAAACATTATGTTTTGCAATATAGCACGTCCGCTGCAACTAAACTAACATCCCTTGCATTTTTGTAACAATATCGGCAATTTTCAAAAAACTGATTTGTAAGTGTATTGTGCGCTATCGGGTACGTACATCTTCCGTATCCTCCCAACAGCTGTTCGCTTCTAGTGCCTTCGAAAAATCGATAGCAGTCAAGCACAGATCCTAATGTAATCTTAAAAAAAGAAAACACAAATTACGGTATTTTTTGTATAGAGAAATGGAATTTTAGTCGATTCGATTCTCGAAATAGTTAGTTATAAATAACGAATGGAAGTATAACATAGTTTAAATTTAAGTTACATTCTGATTGGGGAACGGGAATCTACTAAAACTATTAACACTTGTGTTGAAATGGTAGTTGGAATAATTTGTAAAGCGCATAAGTCTATTTTTTCAAAGATGGAGCAAACGCACGCGGTCGCGCTCAATCGCGGACTGCGGCGCGAGTGCGGGTCGCGGGGCGCGCGGGAGGGCGGAAGGCGGGGCGCAGGCGGTCCCGCGCGCGGAATGCTATTGTAGGCGAACTTGCCCGCCACTTTTTTTTTCTTAATTCTGGTCAAACAAGTTTTGTATACAACCTGCATTGTAAGGATTCCGCCATTCTTCGAACAAGGCACCGTTGCCTCGTTCCAAGTTTAAACTTAGAAAAGCATAAGGTTTCGCTCGGAGCTCAAAGTCTCGCCTTATACAGCTTTATAGGCCGTAATAGACCAACCGCGGTGCCTATAAAGTATAAAGTGATAATTAAGAAAGCAATTTTAGAAAATCGTTTCAGAACAACTTTAGTCGTAAAAATGTTATTACTTTAGTTGCAAATTAGATGATAAATCGAAACATTTAAAAGCAGCGTTGGTTTTGAATATTAACCTATTTATTAATAGACAGTCAGTAGTTAGGTAGAACATAGTACCTATAGATACTTAATCAATATTTTTTTCATCACATCTATTCGAAAAGAGGCAGTTTGATCCTCGTAAACAGGGAGCAAAATAGCTCTTTGATCCCTAGGGATGGAAAGTGATTTGAATTTGGAACGTGGATAAAATCGTGTGTCAAAGCCCCAATGACCAGATAAGAAATTAATTACTATCCGGCCACACGGGTGTCATGGAGTCATGACGTCAAGGTGACCTTGATGTCATGAGGCCATGACACCCGTGTAGCCACACCATTTCGAACATTGTATGAACAAATCGCTGGCTTTATGGCAAAATAATATGCCTTCGTTGGCGACATTAAAAAAAACGCGGAAAATTTTTTTGGCGCTTCTTATTAAATTATTTAAACTTGTAATTGTACTTATTAATTGAAAATGTCTCAGTCAAGTAGTGAATATGAATATAAATTAACACCAGAGAGTATTGTATCGGACGCTAACAATGTTATAAAAATGATTAGTTGCAGTACTCATTTTCTCATAGAGGGCGATGAAAAGTAGAGTGTTCACCTCGGGAGCAACACTATTTTTGAAGCTCGAGTACTTTGAATCCCTCGCTGTGCTCAGGATTCTACTTTAGAATCCCTCGCCATGCTCGGGATTCTACTCTAGAATCCTTCGCTCTGCTCTGGATTCAAAAAACACTCTCGCCTGAAAAATAGTGTTTTGCTCCCTAGGTTAACAATCTACTATTTGACTGCTTCTCTATTCTAGTCACATATTGTACCTACCTAGATTTTAAAGATCCAACCCATTTCCAACATTGAATGGCAGATGTTTTATTTCTTATTAGACCCCATTGCCTACAAGTCAAGTTATAACTGAAGTTTAGTATTTAAACCAGTCTTACTTCTACGGTTATTCCAAGTCGAATCCGATGCAAGAGATACAAATTCTTTATTTCAAAAAAAAGGATTTCATCGTACAGCATAAACGCAGGAATGCACCCAATAATTTGGCCTGACAGACGGACTGTACCTAATATAAACTTAGTAGGAATAATAAAAAAAATGTCGTCCTAACCATTTTCGGCTACGGTGGCTGTCTATATAGACGAGCCATCTGCGCAGGAAATATTATAGCGCACAAGTGTGCCCGCAAACACAAGTGCACTCTCTACAGTCTATTCCCTCATTCTCGTATTCCGACACCACCGGAGAAACTCACTCAACCTAGCACAGCAGTGAAAAACCAGGCGAAGGACCGCCGGCTTAACGTGCTCTCCGAAATCCGAAGCACGGGGGTGTAACACCGCCAACTTCCAGACTCCGGACTGTTACTAGAAATTGAAAAATTCTAATAACAATTTTTGGTCCGACCCGGGATTCGAACCCGGGACCTCACGTCTGTGGTTAAACAGGTAAACTCTAGTAAGCCTGTTTAACCACAAACAAATACCACTCCGAGTCTTATAGGAAAACCAGATATAAAGTGACTATTATTACATCTAATTTTTTTTACGTGAGGAAAGCATTTACGCCGCATCGGTACACCTTGGGTAGGTTACCGACCAGTGGGGATTCTGTTCTCTCTAGTGTGAGAACCCTACTCCACTAAACTCACGGAAGCCCACAGCCGCCTTAGGTGGGTGAGGTGACTCCGGATCTGTTAACAACAGGGTCACCTCGGCGACAGGCTGGGTCTACATCTACATACCAGAATGTGCTTGGGATTCCTAAAATGTAGGATCCCTAAGTACAGTTGTCTATGTGATACGTTTTTAGGTGGCTTGATAAGTCCGTGACTATAGAATGAAGAAATTACATTTTGGAAAAAAAAAATATTTTTCTGTTTTTTACTTTCAACTCCATCCAGCGATGTGCCAACTTCGTCAAAAATATATTTTAATTTTTATATCTAAATTAGGCTTCGGTAACAGGCAACAACGCCTCTTCATTGGCCAAACATATTTACTGGCCAAACATTTTTTTCATGACTGGAACGAGGAAGATGTCGCACAGAGAACACGGGGGACTGAATCTGGTGAGTATGGAAGCTGGCAGGTCTGGCAATAAATGTGTTTTTATATTGTCGCGACTGCAGACCATTGAAAACTATCCTGATGGAATAAAACTATTATTTTGCGCTCGTTTTTTCATTGCCTACATTTCATTATATCATGGAGCACCATAGTAAAGCCAGTTATTGTTTTACCTTCCACCAAATAGCCGATGATAATAACCCCTATATTACACAATAACCTGTTTACATCACTTTACCAGCAGCTGTATAAGCAGTTTTTGTGTTCCCCATAATATGCATTTATGCCGGTATAAGTCCACTGCTAAGACTGATTTAGTTTCTGGCTTACAATGTACCTAAAGGTACCAGCGCCGACGAAAATATTTTCTAAGATAGCGGTTGGACTCCTCCAGGCATGCCTCAGATGCTTCTGGGGCAGTCAGGTGTGGTCGCTTTTAGCCGACTGACCTTCGAAGCGACCTTCTTGCAGAAAACTTCTTAATTTTTTTTATAATTAGGATAATGCGGGTAAGATTGCAGATTGCAAATTATAAAAAATATTTCAGTTATGCACTGAATCAGCTAGCTCATGAATCTTCACTCGACGGTCTGCCAAAACAATATCGGGGGTTTAGTTAAGAATGTCTTCAAGGGTATCCTTTGTGAGCCTTTCTGGGCGTTCGGTGTCATTGGTTTTAGTACAGCCACAACTAAATGAGTTATCACTTATGCACCAACCCACGAGAAGGCGCGGAATCCCCATAATGTTTCATTAATTTCTCCTCTGCCTCCTCCTCTTGATGGTTTTATAGTGTTTATTTAACTCGGTGTTCGGATTTATATATTTTTTTTAATTCCTGCCCATGTTAGGTAACTGCCGATATGTTATATCCACGTGTCTGTGACTGATATATTTACTAAGATCACTATCAACATACCACCTGCTATTAATCTCCTTAATTATTACAGGAAAAAAAATTAGGGCATTTGTAATTATATTTAATTTAATATGTTAAATCAACTTACTATAATGTAGAGTTGAAATAGGTTTACGCATGGCATAGGTTGTAACTTATCACTTTTTGTCAAATAGCACTGGCTGTGGCAATATAGGTATCAACTAAACTAAAAAAACTAAAAAGTAAAAAGTCAACTGTTATTTGATATTCCCATTAAAAATAAAGAAAGAAAGATATAGGTACCTACCTACTCTGCAACTACACACTTGTTCTGAAATTGAAATTTGAACATCGAACTGCCAACATGTCTCTAAGTCGAACATCGAAATGAAGCCCAGAATTGTCGTTTTCCAAGCCCGACAAAAAAGCCTCAACCCTCAACACATCGCGTATGATCAAGTCTATTAGAATTTAGAAGTAATCTCTTCATATGGACTATGAAAACACTCTTTGAGAATTGATATACCATTAGTGTAGTAACGCCATGTGCCTGCGACGTGCCTAGTAGGTATAATTCTTGCCAAAAACTATAAAAATCCAGCAACTGAATGTCTGTGGGATTAGACTATAAATAGAGTTGTTATACGCAATTATAGTTGTTAGCACAACAGGGCAGATGTTTTATTGTCCGAGTCCTTAGAGTTTAGACTCATGGAAGTTGTGAGCTGTAACGACGATAACTCACTCGGGACTGCTAATTACAATTGCTTATTATTGTTGTTTTATAGTGTAAGGGGGAAAACGAGCAGTTGTAAACTTTTGATGACCATCTAGTATCTACGCCTATGGACATGCGCATAATTGATATGCGTTGCCCTCTTTTTTTTCTCCTCCTCTTCTATGGCCATTCTACTCATAACTCGCAAAACGCACGAAGCAACAGCATATCTGTCAGCTGTCACTTTACGCCTGTATCATTGAGCGACGTGCACTCGCCGGTTGAGGCGGCTCAATCCGGCGCCATTTAGGTCACGTTAGTTTCAGGTCCAGACAGATATTTGCAGCTAAAACGTTAGATATTACGATTTGTTTAGCTTATGATTCACCACATATTTTTGTATGAGATAGTATGCAAACGAACAAGCTACTTTATTATTATTGAAAAGGAAACCCAAAGGCCTTGGAGGCTGAAGTAGTGTCTGACAGTCGTCCGGCATCCTATCAGGACAGCGGAATGAAGGAAAAGAGACTCCACGTGTTTGCGCGGACACTAGCGCACTGTAGTGCATGTTATAATTTAACCCATGCCTAGTGTTTCCAACTCCGTTGATCAGATATCCGGGAGGACCAAAAAAAAAGATTACCTGATATACATTTAAAAGTTCTTTAATGTCGTGAACAGTGATCAGAAAGTATTTTTAACATTACGAGATTACAGTAATTAAATTTAACCACAGCCCGCTGGGGTTGCACGCCGCCGCCACTCGCCAGTTCGGGAGACTTTACCTGCGTTCCTGGAGCCGGGAGACTATAAAATCTATCTCCTTTTTTCCGAGAGAATCTGGAATTCCGGGAGAGTTGGCGACGGCTATGACCTGGGCCAGAGCATATTATTATAGAAGACTAGTCTTTTCCGATATGTCTACTGAAGCTGGTTGTTAAACTTCGGCCAAAAACATTGCAAGAGAGGTATTCACTCGGCCGTACCTCGCATGTCTTCTGCAACACTGCCCACCGCCTATCTATGGTATTTTGGTGCAGATGAATGACATTCCTCTGAAGTTCCTCTAGTTATAACAAATGCTAATTCCACCTGAACAAGCCTCGTCCCGCGACGTTTACTGACACGCATACGTTCAGTTATAACATTTTATTTGACCCTCAAACCAAAATACGTACGTTTATAATATAACATTTTTATTATTTATCACGGGGAGTGTTCCGAGGAATTGTTCGGATTAATACCTGCAGCTGAATTCCATTATAGGACTTCGCGCCGAAATTCCAAATTCCACCGTCACCACCTAGATCCCCCGAAGTCTACTACTGTGCGCTGTAAGCGCAATTTTATCCTACGCACCATTTCAATATGGAATCAGCTGCCCCCCTCGGTATTTCCGGACCGATACGACCTAGGGATCTTCAAGAAAAGAGCTTATTCTTTCCTCAAAGGTCGGCAACGCATCTGTTAGACCTCTGGTGTTACGGATGTCTGTGGGCGTTGGTGTTCACTTTACATCAGGTGACCTAACTGCTCGTTTGCCTCCTATGCTATAAAAAAAAATAACAGGTATAACTTTTTATACTAAAGAACTGGGCAAAACGAGTAGTATTTAGTAGTTTCCAATGTAAGACCCCATTTGTTATGCATACTAGTTGCCATCGGAAACTCATGTAACATACGAAACTCGCCTGTGCAGCTGTCATTTTGAAACTGCATCATGTGAGACGAGGTCCCCGCACCTCGCGGACGCGCCGCTGTGCAGCTACAATGTAGCATTGCATTATCTTATGCGCATTACGCATCGCACGATAGACAATAGTAACTGATAAGCTGCTACTACTGGGAAGAGGCGTGCATGCATGTCCTGGCTGTGCTGTCGCGTTTCATGCGGTGTGTAAGTAGCCGGTGGCCCATGGAGGTGGGAGGAGGAGGGAGGGCGACGCATCTGTTTATCTAAATGCGTATGTCCATGGGCGTCGGTAGTTATGAAAATGACCCGACTTCTCGTTTGCCCCCCTTATACCACAAAAAAACATCTAACGATATTACCAACAATACTTGGGTACTTTTTAATTGTGCATTTATTATTAACAGTATGCTCCAGTACAAAACTCGATCCCAGCGTATCGGAGACCCAACAGAGCTGGACACTGATGATTCAATTCAATTGAAACTACAGGCAGCATCCGATATCCGGGATGAACTCCCAGTCGATACTCGTGTTCGATGACATTAGCGCCTGGCTTGTCATTACAAAGTGCTTTCGTGGCGAGTTCTGTACTGATCAACCACAGAGGCCGATCGCCTGTACGATAAATATAATACCCCGCTGCACGGAGGAGGCATGTTACTGTAAAATATAAATCAGAAACACTTACAAGCAGGTGAACTGTTGAGCTAAAACTTCACAAGTGTTCCAGAATGTTAAATTTAATGTTTTTTCGATACGCATATGAAAACACTGTTATTTATTTTGTATTGTATAGACACTGATCAATCTTGATCATATCATAATGCACAAGAGTTTGTGCAGACGTGCAGTGTTTAGTAAGAGGTAGTGCCACACAGCGTGCTTTCATGCAGTCGAATTGGGCCGGCACGACCGGGGATGGACCTCTCGCTTACACGAGACCGGCGTAAAGTGACAGATGTGCTGTCGCGTCTCATGCGGTGTGTATGTAGCCGCTGGCCCATAGAGGTAGGAAGAGAAAGGAGCCGATGTCTATGGGTTTGCCCCCCTATAGCATGGGGGAAAAAATAGACAGTTACTAGAACATTCTCTTTTCCTGCCCTCCACCTGAGAGATGTCGCACAGGATCGTCGTTTTACGGAAAAAAACTGGCCATGCACCCACTGGCTCCAAACCGCTAAGACATTAAAAATAACAATAACAGCATTCCATGCTAATTGATCTCAACATCTCTCACGAGTCACGACCGTTTTCGTTAGATATGGCTGGAGATAGACTAGATGTACTTCCAAATTCTGTCTCCAGTAGCCAACACCATCTGCAGATATAATATGGGTGACGGCTGTAAGTCGGTGCTGAACATACCTGTCGCTGGAGTATCGAGGTCATATATAAAACTACACAGACATACACACGCGCCCCCCGCGGTGCCCCGGCCCCGTCTAAATACGTACGGTATTTAATATCCCACCCGTGACCCAACACTCACTGTCGGCTCACTGCATCTCACTGTAACTCACTCTAACTCACTGTACCTCATTATCAAAAATCAAGATCTAATATTGCTTACAGTTAGGTATACATTACATTTTGGAATGGCGTACAAATTAGTTTTTATTAAGAGTTGCGATAGATGCCATAAGGCGAGGGGTTAGGGCGAGAGCAATTCCAGTGAGTTGCGAGCACACGGTGAGTCTCACACGCAGGGAATATCAGGGGAGGGACAAGAGAACAGCAAAAGAAATGCTGGGATGTTGACACGTGGCTCGATGAAGCCAACAGCAGGACAGCTGTACTGATCTCCTCTGTCTCGTCGTCTAAATGTAGAACCTGAAACAAGCCGCACACGACACGCTACATCCAACATACCGTAACTTCACGCCGGTGTAAGGGAGCAAGAGTTACCTCATTTTAGGAAGTGGCTCTTGAAGTGACGATTCACGAATTTACGAATCCTGAATATTAGGCTCGTGTTTAGACTTTAGAGTTTAATCTATCCATAAAGTTGGTAGATTTTATTATAGTAATGAGCAGCAATTATAAACATAATGTTATTTATAACTATATACGTATTAAACAATACAGAAACTATTTGCAGTTCATACGCACAGGAACTAAACGTTTGTTTGAAATGCATCAAAACTGTACCTAAATGTAACGCCTCGAGTTAGCAGTTAGCACGTAATTAATATAATTATAAGCTGATTATAACCCACATGTAAACAAAACATTAAAAGTTGAACCCAACTCCGGCCGGAATTACAACCTTCAAGGTTAACTGGGAACTTCCAAAAACTCGCCGATAAGCGGACCTGCATAATAGGCGCGAGCGAGACGGCGCCACCGCGACTGCACCGGCCAGAGCGGGACGGACTCATATGTTTTATTTATTGGCATATCAAGTTACGGGCCGCTCTGTGGCACTAGTGCGAGCGAGATGGGGGATTTCTGTGCGTCTCGTACGGAGATTTAATTAGAGGATTTAAAAATTGTCACTTTAATGAATTTACAAGTTCGAAGTCTGTGGGCCTGATGCGCGGTACTGGGGTGATGGTGTTAAGTAATTATTTCGTTTTATTTTCACTTCCGACTGGCTCAGTCGATAAGGTAGCGGTGTGCAGTTAATGTGGCAGCGGGTTCGGTTCCCGAAATACAAACAGACACTTATTATTGTTGTTTCTAGTCATTATTAACTACGAGCCTGTGTACTGTCGAATATGGCGAGTTTTAAGAAGGTTTTCTGATCCAACTATATTATAATATTACTAGCTGTGCCTTGCGTGCGTTGCTACGCGTGGGGCCATCTGTAGAAAATTGGTTTTACCAACTCAGAAACCTTCGTGGGCTCATGCACAATAACTTTGCTAAAGACCATCACATGATCAAATGTAAAGTTTACGATTCTATAAAGAACATATATGAGGCAAACATTCATTTTTACACATAAAGATGTACATAGATGCATATTTGATATTATTATAGTAAGTAAATGAAATGTTGGTATTACAAATTAAGGATAATCTAAGTATCGTTTTTTGTCCGAGCCGGGACTGTACCTGGGACTTGACGAAACATGCCCGCTGCAGCACTAGTCATAAACTACTTCAACTTGGTAATACTGTTAGCTTCTTTCACAGCCCTCGTGGCACACGAAGTCATATGAGCTGTAGAGACAGCACTGCACTCAGATAGCTATTACTGTTCTAAGCCGGCAGACATGCAGGCCGAATGCAATAAATTCCCTTTAAATATTCAATCTCGGTTGAATTTCCACGGAAAGTGAAAAGTAAGTGACGTAAGTAGGCGTACCGCGCGCCTCATACGCGGGGATTTAGTTTTTCTGGAACGAACTTGCCTGAAATACTGCTGAAATGCAGCCTCGAAGAATAAGGGTTTGTGAGCCTCTACGTTTTAGTGGGTACTGAACCCAGCGGCGGATATAGGTGGGGGCTTAGCCTCGGGCCCGTAGTGCTTCGAGAATATTCAAGAGCATTTTTGCACCCATAAAAGGGGCCTCATCTCAATTCCAGAGTTTAGTATAAACCCCAGCGCTGTTCCAACTTGTCTGTCAGTAGACGTCTAATTTATTTGGAGGCTTAAAATAAGCTGTTATCGAAGCTCGTTTATGAATGTAGCCAATTTTATCAGTGGCCCCATTTAAGTATGGTAGGTAAGCGCTTAACAGTGGTTACACGCGGTCTCAGTGATGTAAATGGGGCACCGGAAGCTTGTTGTCTCGCAGAACCTGCTTGACATGTTCGGACCCCTCGTCCTGAACCTTCCGAAAAGGACTGACTGTTGGCCTCTCCCAGTCGCCCCCTCTATAACTAAGAACGGTTCGCCGCGTTTCTCGTCAGCATATTTCCTGACCGCTGCAGTTGGTCGAGAGAGGTCGGCTACTAACTCCTGACAGACTTGACAGACTTGCCGAAAAGGTGAAAGGACTGTGTCTTCCCTCTTTAGTGAGTCCAGTTTTCGTCTTTATTTATTCACTTCATCAAGACCACGAGTTTTGACTTTTGTTCAAAATTAAAATGTATATATTCCTTTAGTTTTATTGAATTATATCTGGTTTGAAGTGTATCGATATATTCGCACGGTGGTAATAGGTACCTACATTTAAATAGTTAATAGACTATAAAACATATTATACGATTGTTTATTACTGAATAATGAGTAAACATGGCGGCATTACGTATTCAGAGATCGTCCGATAACTGCGAACAACACTTTATTATATTTAATATTGTAAGGAAAAGTTGGTAGGTTTTTTATAATTTAAGGCGGAAACTGAGCAGTAGGGTCATGCATGACTACTGACGCCCATAGACACTCGCACAGAGGTTAATCAAATGCCTTGCCCTTCTTCC
>LUGF01040918.1:139980-152702 GCA_001625245.1 Calycopis cecrops | reverse complement strand
CAGCGGTCTGCGGGCAGCGGGCAGCGGGCAGCGAGCAGCGGACAGCAGGCAGCGGGCAGTAGGCAGCGGGCAGCGGGCAGCGGGCAGCGGGCAGCGCGCTGCGGGCAGCGGGCAGCGAGCAGCGGGCAGCGAGCACATTGCGATAAAGCGATTAAAAATCGTCAATTTACGGTAATTAAGCTTTTAGTACTTCACTAGCGCGCGGGCCACTGCGGAGTGCGGAGCCGGGCGCGCGCGGGTCGGGGTAATCGATTCGGCGCGCCGTTGCCGCTCCGCGCGCAGTTTGTTTGGTTGTACCGTGTAGTGTGTACGTATGCAGTGCGGCGTTGCCGCGCCGCGTCTAAAAAACTTGTATCGTAAATGCGGCCCGTAATTTTAGAGAACAGACAAGTATACATAATCGTGTTAGCTTAAAAGATTGGAAATGCATTTGATCAAACTTCTGATTAGATTTGTGTTTGTGATAAAAAATGGCGTGAAACAGTAATGGAAAATGTACGGTGTAGCTAATGAATCAATTGTATGGCAGTTTGGTATTTTAATTTTTTAATGGAAGGGCTGGAATACTATAATATTTATTGGTTAAGGAACATTGGGTAGACGATTTACTGATACGTTTATTGTGTAATAGTGCCATGCTTAAAAGAAATGACCTAGGATGCATAGGAACCATCAACCACTTCCAATGTAATATACTTTTATAGTATGTAATAAGTCGAATTCTTTTTATGGCTACCGATGCGTACAGAGTAGGTACAGAGATCCGCGTAATGCAGATGTGACGCCCTCTTCTATCCATACATTGGGGTCTGGGCCATCAGCAACTGCTTGGCTCGGCTACAATATAACATGGCACTTCCTCTGGCTCCGGCTCGATTGCTCGCTTGTCAGTTGTCACCCTACAGCATATTCTATAAAAAGCGGGCTTCCATAATCCATTATTAAAACCTTTTTCAAGCTTCCAAAGAAAGTAGAAAAATTCCTACCTCTAGTTAAACTTAAACGCCATAAAGGTACCTCTGTGAGTCAGTAAGATGCAAAAAAATGCCTACATATAAACTTGATTGAATGTATCCTCCCTAACCTCGCCAACACAGTCTCTTACAAAATATGTATATCAATAAAAAATTCTATATTCTATAAGAACATGCTGGTCCTAGATACCCTTGCTTGACTACGGCGATGTACACCTCACTCTTGTTCTGGGCTGCTAGAATTAACCAAAACGTCAAATACTAAGTTAATATATCCAGTTAAACTTTATGTCAAGTTTCTTGAAAAAATAACTCATGGATCACTCTCATCACACTCATCTTAAATTTTATAAAGGACGAGCAGCGCCCCGCGGTTTCACCCGCGTAAATTTCGATCCCGTGGAAAATCATCCCATGGCATCCCATAAAAACATTAATTCGGGATAATAACTATCCTAACTATCCAAGTTACCCTTTATGTGTGTGCCAAATTTCATGAAAATCGGTTCAGCCATTTTTGCGTGAAGAAGTAAGTAACAAACAAACAAACATACATACAAACTTTCCCATTTATAATATTAGTATGATTACACCCTGAGTAAATACTTTTAGACTTGTAAAATGTGCTAGGATTGTTCGGTATCTTTGTACTAGGTCATCTTCTCATCAATGTGATGAACCTACTGACTGGTGTGACCTGCTTGTCCTGGCATTCGAATAAAAAGGACTTCACAAGTATTCAATTATATAAATACGTGTTACATACACATGCCAAGTGGAAGTAGAACAAGTCTGACAGATCAGAGTTGACAGCTGATGCCTAGACAACACTTAAACTCATAGATATCAGAAGTTATATCTCTATGCTTAAACTAAACAATACGATAAACATTTTGTATTATTTCTAGACTGATCATTTACCACTAGAACCTCACGTCCGAGTTCCGAGTTCCGAGACGTACAGCGAGCGGGCAAACGTAAACTTGTAACTTACCAAATCTGAGCCGGACACTCCGTAATAGGGAATATGCGTATGATTCAAATAATGATAATTTTTTTATACATAAAGTCTTTTCCTGTAAATGTGCGTACGTATTAATATTTTTTTGTATAATTTTGTTTTCAATCAGAAAATAATTATTGAAAAGTGCAAAAATTGTGCGGGAAGATTGAATTAGGTGAAACGCACGCCATTTGCATTGGTCGGAATGAATTGTGACGTCAAATATCATAATAATGTCATTTTCAAAGAGCATTGGAGCATTGCCATTGGTGGTTGTTTATGATGCGTGACGTCATGTGAACGCGGCAAAATGGCGATCGTTTAAAAATCTGTTATCGGCCTACTAAGAAACATTTTTTTTTGAACATATTATTGTTTGTTCAGCGCTGGTATTTTTTTTACATTAATGTAATTACGTAAATTATCATTTAAAAATATAAAAAAAATACACGCATATTCCCTATTATCCGGGTGCCAACTACCACACGATGCCCTGAATCGTAGGAACCATTCTGATAGACATAGGTACTCTGTGGTCACAATGTCGACACATTCTAATATTAATTATTATATTTAAATACTATAATACAACTTAGTATTTGAATTCGTCATTGCCTTCCTTTATAAAGTTGTTACGAGTTGTGAGAGCAGGTAATTCATGATTAACTGATAACGGTCGGTGATCAAAGAACTTATACAATTTTTTTTATTCCGATAAGTACTTACGTATCTCAAATTTTCAAATTAAAGATTCATAATTTATAAAACCTGTGAAAACGCTTCTTTAAGCAAAATGGCATCTTGGGACGTATTAACTTTGTTAGCGTTCCGAAAATTACTGCCAGTACCTACAATTTAGAACTTTATTGTTGTAGTTGTCAGGTAAAAAATCCATAAGATGAGCTAGATATTTGACAAGTGGCTAATACTATGAATGAATTAATAAATTAATGAATTAAATATATTTTATTGTGTATATTACAGAATACAGAAAAAACACTTAGGTTTTAAATTAATTATCTGGTACTATCAGTAGATTTTGGAACACGTGTTACGTCATCGTCAATTTCACGTCGTTTCGTGTCACGTGACTTATGAATAAAAATAAATATTTTTTAAAATAGATTTTCTAATAAAATATTGATTATTTACAAATTATTTCACTACATTATGTCTTTAAAAATCACATTAATTAAAGATTACATTCAGTATGTTTTTATTTTTAATACTGGAAAATAGCCCACAGTGATAACCGTGAAATCATCGTAATTTTGATATTATATTTCTACTTCCTGTTTTCCGGGATTTACCCTGTTGGAATCTACCTTAGGGGCTTTTTTCGGTTTAAAACTCTTCACTAGTTTTATAATATGTGAAAGAACAAAAAAAAAAACATTTTTTTTTGCATTTATATCTAATATTGGTAGGATTTGTTTTCAAATTTTTATGAATCTATTACTTGATAAGATAATTTATCACGACGTGTGCACCGCGATCCACAGCTGACTGCTAAGCTGTGATAACGATTGCTATATCTTTTGCACTTAGTCTTATCGTTTACGGCCTCAGCTTGGGTTTGAGTTCAAATTACTATCCACCACTTAAACAGTGACGTCATAAGCACACAATTTGACGAGTCGCCGGACTTTGATATCAAAAACTTTAATATTAAAACGGCCACGAGGGATCGGAACATCGCTGTAACAGAAACCCCCATTAAGATGTTATGGACTCAAAACATCTGAGTACCAAGTACTAACGTATTAACTGAATATAAACAAGTGTCATAAATACCTAACATCTTAACGTTAGCTGTAAGGTGCTAGACTATAATAAATAATCGAGCAAAATTGATACGAATATTTATAACTAAACTAATATTTACTAATATATTTATCAGCTCTAAAACTCTCAGCTGCTTGGGTGTGATCCCGGATCTGTGTTGGTCACCTCCGCGACAGACCCTTATTTCAGGATCCAGACTAGAGTACCAGGGTAGAGGGATGGGACGAGCCCCACCCCGTCCCGTTAGGGAGCAAGTCTGAGATGTTCATACCATTTCCAGGTCGCTCCATCGGCAACAAAAGTAGCCACTAGTACAGTAGTACTAAAAACCAGAAACTAAATATAATATTACTATTATATTTATATTAATACTGTATCACCAAACACAGACACAAACGCTGCGACAAAGAGGGCAGTGATAATGAAATATAAATAAAAAAAAAAAAAGTACAGTAGTACTAGGCGCATCATCTTCACAAATTATTACATTCCTCGGGCTCTGCGATGATTTTTATCAGGGCGGCTGCTGTTTGTTGATTCATCGGAGCTGTAGCAGCAGTAAAGAAGTGTTGGGTGAAGAAGTGGTTCATATTTTGTTTAGCATGTGCTATGAGAGACGCACGGGAAGTTCCAGTGACCACGGGCTCGGATAAGCGGAGCATGTTGTGCTGAATAGAAAGTTGAGTTAAATATATAAAATTTCTTATATTTATGAAACATATTTCCGTTGCCTTGTAGGTACCCGTAACACAAGTCCTCACGGTACTCAGCACGGGAATGACGTGGTGTGATATGTCCACAGATATTGTTATTACAGAAAAAAGTGTACTCGTTCTTGGTGGACTCAGGGTTGCAGGGAGCCGCTGCAGGCTAGTGGTCGCCACCGCGACTCGTGCCGCTCCTTGCGCTCTGCCGCGCCGGTATGTTCGGCAGCGGACGCCTTCCGACTGGTGATGGTTATGAAAGTAAGCTGAAGCGTAACACTTTGCGAGTATATAGGATGTAGAGGCAAAGAATACGCTCCACCTGATCTGTGGGATATCTACTTTATCATCTGTCTTTTCCTCTAATTTCAAATTCTATTCACTATTATTGTAACAGGACAAAAACCAATAAAAGTCCAAAATGTATTTAATAAGAATAACACTTTCAAGTTAAACATAATAACACAGTACACAATATAACAGTAAACAAAAAACCCTTTAATGTTTAATTTATGGGCTCAGGTCTCCTCTTATAATGTGTAGTGTGTGAAGGAGATCAGTAAGTCCGCCAGTCTTGGAGCTATTATAATAGAGCAATGCATACAAAATATAATTTAAAAGTATAATATATTACGATATAACTACTTTAGAAACTTTAAGCTTCCGATGAAATACGAATAAATAAATAACTAAAAGATTCACAGCCTCTAGTGTCGACCGCGACTACTCTAGAAGTTAGTTAAAATAGCAAATAGTCAATTACAAAAAGTGTTAAATTACAAGGAATTCTATGTTTGTTTAATGTAGTCATTTATAGTTAAAGGTATTTGTAGTTATTGAACAAGTCCGACGGTTCCAAGGAATTTTATTTTATTTAGTTTACTTACACGCACGCTTAACGCTTCGTATGATTATGATTGAATCACGTAGGTAATTCCATTTCTGGGACTTTTGAATTCAACATTCAAAACTTGAGCGGATATTTCCCAGGAACTCTGAGTTAAATTTCGATCTATCGAGCGACCAGAAATAAAAACGATAAAATTTTACAATTTAACATTAAGTGGTATAACACTTATGTTGTATGTTATACGCACGCCTGTATTAGAACTCGCAGTTCACATTGGTTTTCGCTGCACTGTAACAACCCAGCTACAATAATGTAACTACACTCAGTGACCGTTTCACAGGTTTTTAATAAAGTCCAGGTAATCTTATGTAGGAAACTTACTTGGCTATTTGTCACTTAGGTATCCTACAATACCTATACCTATTACCATATTAGTAACGTAACAAATTTCGAGTTTTATTCGGTTACAAGGAATATGAAGCATGTATATGCTAAGAGCTAAATATCCACACTAATTTAAGATCCAGCGTCCATCTACACTACACTCATGTTCTATTACTCAATTGTACAAGGCACATGGCATTAAAGGCCCGCTACGACCTGACCCAGGTGTGAAGGCAGCTTGTGCCCCGCAGGCCCCGTCCGGGTCTGAAGCAGTTTGTACACATACACTTTTAGGAACACAATTCTATGTTTTTGAGCCAAGTTCTTGCAACAGAATCTCCTGGATCTTGTTCCTGACCACCAGCTTCTTGACGGGCCCCAGCGCTCGGAAGTACGGCGCCAGGGACTTGAGGAACATCATGTCGTAGTCATCATCGTCCGTCCTCGGCTTCTTGGCCGGCGCCTCGCTCTCATCGAAGTCGTCTTCCCGGGCCCTCTCCGAGATCGTGTCCAGTGCGTCCGCGTACACTTTGTCGTCCTCGTATCTGTCATCCTCATATACTTTGTCACTATCACAGAACACCTTATCATCATCACGGAACTCTTCATCAGGGAACGCCTTGTCATCGTGAGTTTTATCATCATCTCCCGGGTCTATCTTGACGATGTAGGTGTGTGTGTCGTCGTCGGCGAGGTACCTCCCGGGGCTCAGGAGGAAGCTCAGCGGCTCGAAGTACCTCCACCTGCCGCCGTACTGCTCCACGCTGGTGACGGAGAACTTGCGCAGCTCCCGCTTGAAGATGTCTCGGAGGTTCTTCCACTTTGATCTCGCCACGTGCTCTGCAACCAAAATATTGTTTCTGTTTTTATTGTATAAGAGTGAGGGTAATTAACAAGCAGTTTCATGACGACAAACGCCCACAGACATCTCCTCATCATCATCAGCTGGAGGTCGTCCACTGCTGGACACAGAGAGCGCCGCCGCTCCCGGTCGCGAGCCACTCGCATACACATCTACATAATTATTGTTACGTCGGCGTCTAACGCCGCTACCTGAAATCACAAATTGTAACAAACGAGACACAGCCTCCCCGGTCGTGCGGCGCAGTTCCGCTGCAGCACAGCACGGCACTACCTCGCACCTACCATCCATATCACCAGGTGGTGTCGGTCGTCGCACCAGGGAACGAACTGACGACCGGCCGTCTCCTCATGTTTATCTTGGGTGCGCAGCCGATTTTACTAAATATCTTACTTAAAATGTAGTTTTTAGATTAGATAAGACATTTACCTAATCATTAATATTAGTGATTAGTAGCACTAACACATTGTGTAGTAGACTGTAAGTCTCTGAAAGGCCAAATGGGTGCTAACAAAGTTGGCCGCAGCCAGCGTCCACCTCCGAGCTGCGAGAGCTTGGACTTCGTTAATACACGATACGTTGTCACGCGTCAACATTACGAGATATTTGCTGCGCACACAGACGGTGTGTGTTTGTTTGAGGCTGTCAATATTAGGAACGTGTGAGTTCGAGCACATCGACACTCGAGAGGATCACACGAGAGGATGCGAGCGTCACGTGCATTGTGAGTGCTGCTGGAGACACTCGTTTAACTCAGTTCAATTGTCCATTTGATTTGTCACATTTTAAACTATTACAATTGACCATTTTAGGTATGCATAGTAAGGTAGGTACATAATCTTATAACTTTAGATTTTTTTGCTGTCAAGAATACATTATAGAAATTTAGTTAAGTCAGATTAATTCATGTGATTTCCATTGTAGTTAATATTGCAGATTTCAGAGGTATTAGTTTGCAAATTCATTATTTTAGTTTTGTCATAATTTAATTCTATGTTTTATTGTGTATTAAACCATTTAAATATAGGATCTCTCAAATATTATAATAATGGTATCGTCTAAATAAGATTTATCTCTTTTATAAATAAAACTGTGCTGACATCCGCAACCAGTGTCATATTATGTTGATTTGTGACGTTTCCTTTATCATTTATGTAAATAAGGAACAATAAAAGTCCTAGAACACTTCCTTGTGGGATTCCATATTTAGTTTTCTCAAGCCGGAAATATATTTTGTTTCGAGTTTTATCATTATTGGTAGATAAGTAGACACTAAAAGGCTATTTGGACGATTTACGAGTTGGAGTCTTTGTGGAGTAAGAGCTAAGATTCAGTAAGAGGTAATTCCACACTGCATGCTTACATGCAGTCGAATTGGGCCGGCACGATCGGGGAGGTACCTCTCGCTTACACGGCACCGGCGTGAAGTGACTGCTGTGCTGTCGCGTTTCGTGCGGTGAGTAAGGAGCCGGTGGCCCTTGGAGGTAGGTAGGCTGTATAGCCTCTATGTGGATGGCTACGGGCGTCGGTAGCCGTAAAAATGTCCCCGACTGCTTGTTTGCCCCTCTTACCATAAATATAAATAAATAGTGAGTTAGTGAAATTTTTCAGTTTCCAATAAGTTCCATTTTTAGACATTGACGCGCACACTTGTTCACTATATTTCGCACAGCCCCTAATAAGATGGTCGTAACCGCGGCCATTATTTTAGCTAATCAAATCACCTGTGTCCATCCACACAAGGGGATGTGGTACTTGTGGTCCCTGCCTCGGTCCATCTTCCACACAGGGCCAAGGGAAACTCACAAATTGTACGAGAAAGGTATGTTTTTTTTTTATCTTTTCTTTTTAATTTTATATCATGGAAGGCAAGTAAGCAGTCGTTTCTCCTGGTGGAGAGAGTTCCAGGTCGTGTCCAGGACCAGGACGACGGAGAATAATACATTTTCAGCACGTTACGTTTTTTAATGTGAATAGGTTCTTTTTATGCAAATGTATTTGTACAGGACTCAAACATATTTCACTGAATTGCTACTAATGTTATGGACTACGAAAGTTTGTTATTCTTGAACACGTAACATTAGTACACGTAAACAACTCAACTACTTAACAGATTTGTTCGCACTCAGATATGTAATACAAATCTGAATAAAATAATACTTTTTGTTCAAATTAATGGTTGGGATCGATTTAACATAGATCAGAGCACAAATGGGAATTAGTTTGAAGTGTGTTTGATTCTTTGCAATTTTCTCCAAATAGAGGTTCTATTACTATTTAGATTAAAGTGGGTTGATTTAAAGTTTAAAAATTATAGCTAATAAAAAAGTTGGTAATTTTTAGTTTCTGATTGTAATACTACAACATTCCTAGAGTATAACATTAGATTATTATTTACGTTAATGACTGTAAAAAATGGCCGACGTGTAGAAAAATTAAATTACAACCATTATGAAGAGCTATAAAAATTTCATGTTCATAATAATTAGGGGGACTGTGACAGGTGACTTATATTACGAAAAGATCTAGAATCTAGATCTATGTCTGTATGTGCGTTTCAGAGCTTTAGAGATCAATATCTCTACAGACAAATCTCCTCGAGGTATGTTTGGAGACTCTTGTCCGCATATGGAGGAATACTCATCCTTTTTTTTTGTTGCCGCAGGGGAATAAAGTTACGTACGCTGTCTAGATGCCCTGGTGACTCCTAGGTGCAGTGTCGGGCTCGGCATTTGGAATGCAATACCGATTAAACCCCTTCGGGTATAATTGGAGGACCCAAGATCTACAAGCAACAGAATTCCTCCAGCGACAGGATGGCCGAAAAGGCAAGACTTCTTCTTGGAGACTGTCCGGCCGCCTCTGAACAGCCCCGACGACGCCGTGTCTAGCAGGGCCGGGTTACCATCCCGGCCCGACACCGCGAGGAACATGCATCCTGTTCTGTCCCTAGCTTTTAACCTAACCTAATATTATTTTGACAAGAGCGAGAAAGCCGGCGTCCTTTCCACTCTTAAAAGGTGTGGGATGAAAAGGAAAAGGTACATAGGGTCGGGAGGGCTATCTTATTGAAAACGACTGAGAGAAAGCGCTGTTAGGCTCTACACAGACTGTACAATGTACATATTGCTTGAAATATTATTTTCCGATTATCAGTATTCCCTATGGATTTATTAACATTTACGTCATCATTTTCTATTTACTTTTATTTCTTAAGTGAAACAGACAACGAATAGTGTTAACAGAAATGTTTATTTGTTTGATGTGCAAAAGAATAAAGAAACTTTCACACTCTTGAAAATTTTATGAATCAAAAATGATCACGTTCAATCTTATGAGATGGTGACTCATGCTCTCTACGCATGGATAATTAATAAACAGAACTAGTTTAGTAGCTTGTTCTCCCTTACCAACTAAATATAATTAATTACTTACGTAATGTAACAAAATGATAACAGTGTTATATTGGTGTATAAAACATTTTATGGAGTACTAGGAGCGCCCGCTGTTTTACTTGCGGCGCCTATTTACTCGGCTTCCATATGACGTAGTTTTATTGAACATTGCATATAACATAGTACCTACAATAAGAATTGTTATTGTACTATGTGCCAAAGTAAAGTAAAGTGCCTTTCTCGTTAAATGGGTTATCTAACTGCCTAACACTGCACGAATTATTCAAGTCGAACCAGTAGTTTCTAATAGCTTCGCGTGTTCAAGCAAACAAAAAAAACTCCCCAACTTTATAACATTCGAAGCTTAAAAAGCGACAAGACTAAAATATGTTTAACGCTGACTGCACATTTTATACTGCTAGTGCCATCTATGAGCGCATATGGGATCTACTTTGTTATGTTAGTTCTTGTATTGTCAGACAGAGGTCGCTGTACCTGGTATTTGCAATGTCGCCGCGACCTCCTTCCAAGCGTGCGCCGCCTTGCATTTGTCTCTGTAGGTGTCGTCCTCCGGGTTCCACATGTGCTGTCGCCGCCTGATGTTATGTATTAACGACATGGTGCAGGTATCATCTAGCGACACACTCTGGCGGCCCTTCATTATTGCAGGCACAACGCGACAAGCGATGAGACTCACTCGCGGCGACTACGCGACTAATCGTGCCATGTGCATGACGCGCGACGTCGTTAGTGTTTACACACTTCTGTCTCAAATATCGCGACCAATGCAAGGGAAAATAAAGTAGTATTAGAATTGTATCTACGCAGAAAAATTGATAGGTTATTATTTTGTCGCTGCAAGAATATCGTACAAGTACATTGTGCATGTTCATTTAATTTCGTAAAAATCTCAAAACAATAATAATGATTATTCAATAATGGTAACTAAATGATATGTCTATTTTAAATTATTAACATGATAACATTTGATAAATAGATGCCGACTTCCACGCACATTAAACCGTGATGTTGATCTAAGCTTAAGTCTTAACTTCATCATATTGTAATATGTTTGTAAACCTACTTGACAGATTACTCATTTTTGAAGAATGTGACCTATAGACGGTTTTGACCTTTTAATTTAAGATTTTTTTAAATTTAATAAAATGTTTTATTAATATGTTTCTAGTAAAAATCACACAGATTTTGTAATGAATAAAATAGGGTATTCTACACTATTAAAAATATGCTACGAATTGTTGTCATCCTATTAGATAATATTATAATAAACCATATACATGTCTATATTATGCAAAATAATGCATATTTTTTGAAAAAACTGCGAAATAAAGTAGCAATTATTTCTCAACGTCAAAAACGTTTTGTGATCGGTTGAATGTCAGATGACGTTTGACGTCAATCTAATCATATTGCGCTGCCATGACAGTTTGCACTGTTTTAGACGCGAGTGTAATAACTCAAACTTTAACATTATTTTATGTTGTTAATACTGCTTATTTTCTGGAAATATTTATGTAACGTGTTTAACATGTCATGTCATTCAAAGTATGAAATTAAAAAAAATCAAAAAATTCTCAAATACCCTATTTGTGCTCTTCGAGTTCGAGTACTAAATAAAGCATGATTGCGTAATAAAATATAAATAAACATAAATTCAAATGTGCACATGACATCATTAAATTTGGCTAAAACTAGCGAGAGCGTCTGTTGCTGGCAACACCACGCTGCCGATCGATGCGGCCACGGGTGCGGCGCGTGACGCGACGTTGCCAGCGCGCGCTTCAAGTCGCCTCGCTGTATCGCATTTGCATCGGCATGCACTCAGCTGTCAGCGCTTCGCTCAGTGCTCGCTGCGCTCTGTGAGATGTGTCGCCACTCGCCAATCTGACTGTCCGCTGACGTGCAACAATAAAAACGACACACGACACAACACTATAAATCCTACTTCGCGAACCTGTTGAATGTTTTCAATTGTATAATATTTATATTAAATATAGATATTGCACTTATTTGCACTGTGCTTAACACGCGAATAAATCAAATTACATCACTCTTAATTGATATGATTCGTATCTACGCAATATCAGTCAATTAGGTAGGTGTAAAAGTATTTCAAATTAGTTATCATAATTATTAAATAAAAGTGATATATTTTCAACGTTAAAATAATATGACAAAGCCTTTAATTTATGCTTTATTTGTATTAGCAGGGCTGCCAAACGTTCATCATACCTACTTGGTATAATATTGTATGTACTTTACTTGTGCTCAAGCCTCAAATGGCAGCAGAAGGGCTCTCCTCGAAAATATTGTGTCATCTATATGAGAATGCACCAATATTATGAATTGTGATCATGTAATACTTTTGAGAATGTTTAATACTAGGCATTTAATAATATGTACCAAAATAATAGGTCATATTATGCTAATTGAAATTGTTTGTAGTTTAATTATTTCGATCATATTAACAAGTTATGTGGGTCTGGTCTGAAATAAACACTTTATTTGCTACCAAAATAGGTACTTTTAGCTTTGTCAAAAATTGTCAAACCTACGGCTAGGGTTGCCACCTGTATTTTATAACAAAGTATTGTACGTTATTTCAAACAATAGGCTATTTGACACTATCAAAAATATACTACGAATTATACTCATCATATTAAATAAGATAATAATAATAATAATATAATAATAATATAAGAATTTATTTCTCACCACAATATACATTTTGTTACAATAATTAA
>LUGF01040918.1:93146-119384 GCA_001625245.1 Calycopis cecrops | reverse complement strand
AAAACTATGTACTTAATGATAATTGTCTTATGTAATGTCATGTTATACTTATGTTTTTATGTATAAATAAAGTTTGAGGGGTGGCGAAAGTTGGAAAGGGCAGAGAATAAATGGTAGTGATAGGATTTTCGAATAAAAGATGGGCCCTCAGCCCATACTGGCACTCTCTACTCCTCCGGGCCACCTGAAGAAACTTAAGAAGCAAGAAGGAAAAAGTCAAGACTGCCCTGAAGTTCGCTCCCCCAGTTCCGCCCTCTATCGCCCCTCAGTGTTACTGTTTTCAAGAACCGTGTTTTATTTAGTACGTGCACACCTACACCTATTGAAACGTCATCTACAGACCACTGTGCCACGTACGGCCAAAGGTGTGCCGTACATATTATTTGTTGTATTTTTACACAATGGGACGAAACAAGCTCTATAGCTTTTGAGATTCGACATTTCTAGTAAATTAACCAATAGAATAACAATAATAACTAGATTTGATCAATTACAAATGTAAACAATGTATCCAGTTGTATGTAATAATGAATAGGAATTGACATTGTGACGTCACAAACGCTCGAGTATCGTTCGAGAATTGTCGGCGTGTTTTCGGTACTGAACTAAAAAATATATTTTTAATTAAAAATAACTTTTTAATTATAACGAATATAAAAAAAATAAAAATAGTTTTGTTATATAACTAATATATGATCTTTCCATTAACGGCGAAAAAAAAAATAATTCAATAACCCAATTGTCGAGCCCGACACTGTACACGATTGAGCCACCCGGGCTCCTGGGCAGCGTACGTAAAGGTATTCCCCTGCGTGACCAAATAAAAAGCAAATATAGTAACAGTTAGGGCGCGCTCACCTTGATACTGACCACGGAGAAGTGCCGGGTAAACAAGTCAACAAAAGAGAATACTTTTATTTGTATTCTATGCTGTAATGACTGATCCGCGTCGCACCGATGCCACGCTCCCGTGACGTCACAGGCGCGCGAAGGAACATTTTCCCCCACATTTTCCCTCCTGGCCGACCCCCAATTAAAGCGTTTCCGTCTTTCCCCTTTCATACTTACAATGAGCCCAAGAAAAGCGGATTATTGTCTTTTTATATATAATACTCGTATCTTGGAAATATAATTGGCGAATTGATTTTTGTTATTGTAACATCCAAGATCTTTGATCAGTTCTGATTGTCTCCGTCTTGAAGTGACTACTGTATGCATGCGTGGCAACGCATGCATCAGCAATTTATTAGAATTAGACATTAGTACGTCAATTTTACAAGCGTTTCCACAAACCGTTTCAGCCTAGCTGTAGTAACGGCTGTGAGCCGGAGAGACCCCGCCACCTCGCCGCTCAACTCTAACGTTTTTTCAAGTGAACCGCGACGAAATACGTAGAAACACCAATAGCATGTAGCGCACTAAACACCGCAGTAAACCAGTAAATGGCGGCGATAAAGTCGTCGACCTCGTTCTGGAAGCGTTCGAGCCGCCAAGTCCTTTGTATATCGCTGTAGCGTTGTACGGTGAGCCTTGTAGCCGTGCGCCGGGAGTGCGCTGCGTGAATGTCGGCTGGCTGACAGTTTGTGGAGTAACGACCAGCACCAGATTCACGTAGTCAAAGTGGCAATTGCTTATAGGTCCCTTTAAACCCTAGAGATTGCCATAAACGTGCTGTAAAGTGGACATATAAATACTCAATCGCACAATGATAACTAATCACTGGCATCGCAATGAATTTGCTACAGTCTCTGTGCTCACTGAATTCAGCGTTGCTAATGATGTATGACGTGGTATGTACATTGTACGAGTGTGTGCGCGGACACAAGTGCGCTCTTCATTCCATCACGCTTGTCCGATGGGCCGGCTGACCGAAACAATTGGATAGATACCACAGGTCAATACGTTTGCCTCCAGGCCCGGACTTTTCATTTAGCAGCTGCAACTTTGCTGCTTTAACAGCAATTTGAAATTCCCAGTTTCAATTCTCAAATTTTCAATTACACTTTGATCCGACCTAGGTATCGAACACGTGACCTCAAAATCTTCCTATTTCGTTATACGGAAGAAAAGTATTTAAGCTTTACCCTTCATAAATAGTCCATTGACTTGACTCTTGCTGCGTTGTGATTTAGTCGGGCGGGCTCGAGCGGAGAGGCGGGGAGGTACCTCTCGCTTACATGCTATCGATTTATCGGTTTGTGATTGCTTGACTACCACGCTACACTTGGATAGAAGATAGAAAATATGTTTCCATACGAAAAATTAGTTTCTCGCGATAAATATATTTTTCTAGGTCATAATATATAATATACAGCTACTTACGCACACATCTACTTAACCTAAATCACTCCAGTGTTTCTGCGACAGAATGTCCACACGAGATGGCTCGTCCCATCTGCGAGCTTTTGTAAGAGAAAATAATAAAAGATTTCGTGTGACCCTCATCTGGAGCGGCGCTGATCACTTACTAACTTACCCCCCCCCCCCCCCCCCCCCCCTCCCGCCGGGGGGACCGCCGCCCCCTCACACGTCACGTGTAAGTGTCCCACTTACTGTCACTCCGTTCTATATTCGGAAGGGTATATTTACGATATATCGGACATACTTGCGAGGTTTCATTTACTAGGATAAAGTTTAGGTATTTATTAAAAAGTATTCAGTTAGTATATATTTGTAAAACTAGAATAAAGTACGTTCTAAATTAACGTTTCATGAACTCCGTTCGCCAGAGTATATCATCGTGTAGGTACCAGACGTAACTGTCGCAGACAGGTGGGCCGTCGCGAGCAGGCAGAGGGCCCCACAGACCGCACAGCCCAGTACAGCACAGTTATATAAGTTTCAATTTAATATTATCAACTAAAAAAAGGCTTGCAAATGAAAAATCGAGTTGATTTTCAATAATTTATTATAATAAGTGTAATAAATCGAGTGAAAGGAAATACTAATGTGGAATGTCGTGGCTTAAACATACACCCACTTGAGAAAAAGAAATTCTGAATCATGTTGATGTAGGGGATACAACTGTATAGTGATGGATGTTGTCACTACCAAATACAAATGTACGTAAATGTTGACGATACAGTATCTCAACATAATTTCACATTATATACATATTTCTAAACTTTAAAACAAAAACAATAATATTTAAACGAAGTTCAATTAAAATAAACGTTATATAAAAAAATATGCACATTTCTTGGACAGTTTCAAAAGTGCCTCTTGTAAAGTGTTACAAGAGACAATACTCATACAAAAGTTCGAAATTGTGGAAATGAATGTATTATCTAAATATCTACTTATTTTAAGAACTTCTTTTTCTCAAATGTGAATGACAAACTTTTTATTATTAATATAAAAAATGTAGTCACAAAGTTAAAACGAAGTCTTGGAAAATATTGTCTCAAAACAATATGTAACATAAATTACGTAATAAATGCAATATTATACAAAAATCATTTTTTTTTCAAATAATTTTATCAAACGTGAAATAGGATTAAGTAACAAAATTTTTACTTGTACAAAAACAGATTAAAAATATTTCATACATTTAATGGAATTTAAAGATACACATTCATACAAAACCAATCCCCTGGTCTAATTTCCTTTCCAAATTAATAAAATAATTTTCTTTTTCTTTCGCTACTCATAACATCTTAACAAAAGTGAACTAGGAAATGTTTGTTCAACATAATGTTTTACTTGAATATGTAGTTTCGTCTTGAATATTTTGAATATAAAATATTCATAACACAAGTAACAGTTCAGTACGCATTGTTCCACTCATATGTTTCGAAGTGTTGATTTATGTTTTTCAAACTGCCTCTGCCGAAGATTTATATTAATTTTGATTTATTATTAAATTAAAAATAATATTGTATTATAACAAGCTATGCCGGCGGTTCCACGCGTGTAAATCTAACACTTTTAGGATGTAAAGTAATTTTATGTTATTCGAGATTATAGTCTATATCTGTGTTCAAAGTTCATGCAAATTCAGTAGATTTGCGTAAAAGAATAACGAACATACACACAAACTTCGTATTTATATTATTCGTAGGATTAAAGAGCATTTCGATTAAATCACCATTTAAACTGTTCATTCTATTCTATATTCAAAACATTCGAGACGTAAATATATAAAGTGTAGAATGTATAGTACGAGTATATCACCTATATATAGTAGCGACGCGCACGCGCATAAAGTTAAAAAGGCGCAAAAGCGTTCATAAAAATGTCCACAACATCGAAACCGCGTAAAAAATCACAACAAACACGTTTGAGCGATACACGACACCAAGTGGGAACCAAACGAAACGCGGCGAGTGACGATGGCTCGGGTCGGGGGGGCTCGCGCCGTGGTTGTCGCGGTGTTTACGTTTCATCCTACATCTGTGACGTATTGTTTCAAGTCCGTTGTTTTTAATTGAAAAGCAACAAAAACCTTTCGTATTTATAATATTAGCTGGAAGTCACTAAGACACGTCCTAATTTTATTGTAGCTTTTTAAAAAAATGAGACAAAATATATTCTATACCTATTCCAAGTATAATAATTTTGATTTGTATCACAACACTTTTACAGAATATTCATTAACATATAACGCTACTGTATATGTGAATCATAAAATACAAATTTGAATGTGATCAGAAGATCCACAAACGAACATAGCTGATAGAATTTGAAAGCTGTTTGTTGACTCGACGAACTCAATGAAAATGACTTTATAGCACCGGTATGGATGCACTCTACTAATTGAAACTTTGTGTTCCACGCGACGCGACGACGGCGCGACACATCACCACACAAGCCCCCAGCCACACTGACGACATCACGAATGTGCACGACCCTCCTACGACTACAGTGTGAAGCGTGCTTTATCTTTATATTGCTTTATATTTAGTTGTTTTATCGACAATATAATGATGATTTAATGATAAAAGACTCTGTATATCTAATTTGTGATGTTCGTAGAAACTAAATATGATTAGATTTTGCTTGAGATTTTGATTGAGATTTTGAAGGCGATTTTATTCCCACATTTGAATGAATATTTCGAATAGATTTTTTGCCAGCAAGCGTGCAAAGCTTCTAAAATTAGGACAAGTGTTTATTGTTTAAAACACGCTAGCACTTGAAGCAGCGCTGTGCAGCAGGAAAAGCAATTGTAAATTAACTTCAAATATCCACATCACATATTGTCGATAATACGTAATCGGAATGTTTACAAATGTCTTATTTATTAAATATTTTATTTAAAAATGAATTATTTATATGCGAAGAAAATACACGAACATGAAACCCTTAATACGTAGTACCCTATCAAATACTTATGTATAAAAGTATAGGCACGAGAAATTTAATAATTAATGTGCACTCGCTATGGCTACACCAAGGTGCTCGAATACAACTACGATCAAAACTTGAGTAAATGCGAAGAAAAATGTCAAAAAACGCACATCTGTCCGCGGTATGGCACATCTCCTTAGTCTAAGATTATCGATAAAGTTCAGTATAAGTTTACCGGTTATAAGGCGACGCGTGCCGCGGCGAGGTAAACTGCACGTGGGAAGTGAAAACGCGCGGGAAATGGATTGTGCGCTTCTTACAGCTCTCGCCGCCGCACGCGCAGACTGTAGGGCCGAGTTCTCGGGGGCCAAATAAGTCACGATTTGCCCAATAGGAACTTACGTATCAAATAACTTTTTTTTTCGGTTTCACTGATTAGAAGTAATTAATAAGAATCATGTGTCAGACTTGAACATCAAATGACCAACTTGACACTTCAACAGGGACTCGTGAGACCGGCCCTTAACTTTACAAACGTCACTTTGAGTTCGAGATTCAAAATATAATTTTATCGGTGCACTTTAGATAGTTGTGTTAACACACGTTTTACAATACGCTTAGTGATACACAAGATACATACAGTATATACAAGCTAGCGATACTAGACATAGAGACGAGACGAGGACAAATCGATCACGAAAATGTACGAAAATACTTTTACAAAGTCTGGTGAGGACCTTACAGCCAACAGTAAAGTAAATTGAGATCGTGACTGTCGACGCTTCATGATAAAACTGTCTATTTCAATGAATTCAAAATCTCCAACAACTTTCAGCCTATCTGTTACAGCTTATTTTAACAAATATTTTCAAATGAAATAAACTTGAAAAGTATTTAATACAGACGCCTCTCTTATGTAAATATAATTTACAAAAATTTTTCACAGATATCGTTGGTTACAAGTCATTAAGGCATGTTCCAGAGCTTATATTACATAGGATATTTTTTGTAACAAACGTTCTATCAAGTTGACACTGGAGGGTATTCACAATAATATAGTTATCACCTGTTATAATTATCACTGCACATGTAAAAATTATAATATTGCTTATTTTCCAACATGAAATAAATATACATACAACAAGTGTGCTGTATAGGGTTAGTTTTTGGTCATCGGCCAAATTTTCAGGTTGGGTTCATAATCAATAATGTATTCAATTTATGAATTTAAAAAAAATATTAGATTTAAACTGTTTTTCTATGAAATAAACATATTTCTTGGTTATCACGTGGTATCTGACTCGCAAGTCGCGAAGGCTAGCGTCCCTGACCTTGAAGTCGCACACTTCGTGTACGAACAACAATCAAAATATTTTAAGGACCTTTTATAATCTATTTTTATTTTATATAATATTTAAAACACATTCTTGGGTTGACGTTTAGTTCCTTATTTTAAAATTTGGCTGGTGACCAAAAGCTAACCCTGTATATGTATAAAATGGATAATTCTTGGAAATACAATATTTCGGGTTAGAAAAAAAAAAGTAACATTATAATTTTTATGAATGTTAAGCAATTAGTTCCAAGTACTCGTATAAATCAATAATCAGTTTATGAACTAGAAAAATGCTTGCGGATAAATTTTCTCTTTCTTCTGTTGCTTACACTTTCACCATGTCTTACTTGTTTTACGTTTCTTTACAAAATATAAAATAAAACCTTAATGCAGGGTAGCGATGACTTAATAATAAGAAATTGTTAAATCCGAATTCACAGCCGTTCTTAGAAGGTATTTAGACAACGAGATTCATTACACATAAACTTATAATATGGAATGGAAGCAAAAATGTGCACAAAAACATCTTATAGTAGAGTTGGACATTGTAAACAATTAGAAATACATTCATTTTACTCGAGAAAACCTTAAGGGTGCTATCGGTAAAAAGTGCCGAAATTGAGTATTTTGAAGGCAAATTACTCGTAAATGGAAATAATCTATTAAAGATCAACTTTCGTTCCGCATAGCACAAATATTTTTATAGGATTTGTATAGATTATAAATTGAAAATTAATATTATTTACGAAGAAAAAGGTATATTTGGAACTCATGTTTTCGAAAAGACTGATTTTCGAAATGAAATTACGAATACAAGCAGTGGATTGTGGATACCTAAAAAATACCTACTATTAGGAAATATACTGCTACAGGTTTCGTATAGAATAGAAAAGTAAATTGATTTCATTAAACTCGGCAAAAAAAATATTTTTGTAACTTAAATTTTGCCAAAATAAAACATAATTTTTCTCATGATAATAAAAGTGATCAGTCAGAAATTTACTCATTTATAACACGATATTCGATTATCAAAATCACAAAAAAAAATAAACATTATTATGTTAGATTTTATTTAATTAAATTTCAAAGTTACTATTGAATTACGCCATGTAAGTCTTTTTATGCTCACAAATATTTTTATTGCTTAAGTCAATAAAAAATATTTGTGCTATGCGGAACCAATGTTGATCTTCAATCGATTATTTCCATTTACGAGTAATTTGCCTTAAAAAAACTCAATTTCGGCATTTTTTACCGATAGCGCCCTTAACTTAATCATATAATTGGATTTGGAAATTGGAATAATATATTATCAGAGTATTTTTACAATATCCGACCCGATATCGTCCTCGTCGTAACATCTGGGTAAGTAAACTAAATAAAAGTGATTACCTCCGATACCGACGTCGGAGAGGACAATGTAAAACAATGATACCTTACCCTGATATCTGTATCGGGTCGGATAACGTGGAAACGCAGTTTTACTTAAAAAAAAAAAAAACTAAACGATCTAAAAGTTTCAAAAAACGAATATAAATAACACTAATATTTGAACCGCCGCGTCCAGGCTAAACTATCAACATTACGAGTGGTTTACGATATGACTTACGACTAAATTCTTTATTTGGTCCTCCTGTAAAACATGAGATAGAAGCGTTAAAACAAATTTATTCCAATTTGAAAGCACTACGCCCTACCTTCAACAATATAAGCGGAAGTTTAGAATAATTTAATGTTGAATTTGATAAATGTCTAAGCGTGAGGCGTGAGTCAATTGTCTTTGATAAGGATAAGCCTTCGCCGCATGTCACTTCTCTCCCAGTTTGACAACACATTGATGCCAAATATCTTATCCCTTCCATGGAGAATGCGATCAAAAACTTTTTTAACCGGATTTAACAATATTACGAACAGGAAAATTATGGTCTATTTAAATCTTGGAAGGAGAAGAGGTCAGTTAACATGGTATCCTATAAAATCGAAAACGAGTCCATAGAGCAGCAAGATATACGGTATCAATGTGCGGTCAAACTACGTGACTCACATGCGGGACATGATCATGTAGCGGCCGTCCGCCAGCAGCTCGCGCGTGTCGGACGGGGAGCCGGGGCTGAGGCTGGGCGCCACCGACGGCGTGGAGTACGTGTCCCTGTTGAACTTGCCCAACTTCCTCTCGCTCTCCGACGCCACCGAGATCTCCTCCTCCACGATCTGCTCGAGCGGCAGCTCCCTCATGGCGTCTCCGTTGAGCGCCAGCGCGTTGACGAACCCGTGCGCTCTGTCCGGAGACGGCTCGGTGTACGTCTCGGTGACGGACTCGGGCAGCACCTCGGCGGCGCGGGCGCGGCGCGCGTTCTTCGTCCGCATGCCGCCGGTCTCCGCGTCCCGCTCCAGCCTGTGGCCGGACCGCGAGCGCGTCAGTTGTCTCTGGACGTAGTCCTCGAGGGCTGCCTCCTCGCTCTTGGTCAAGTACTTGTGCAGCGCGATCAGAAAGATGCCGATACCGAGAGCGAACAGGCCGGAACAGACCAGCTCGTTGAACCAGCTGACGGAGCCGATGCTGCTCCAGGACGTGACGTCGTCGGGCAGCCAGCCGGACGCGACGAGGAACACTCCCAGTACCAGGAACACCACTCCCAGGTGGAGCATGCCCACAGAGGACACGACCTCATTGTCGGCGGTGCCGGACTTCCTGAAGCGGCGCCTCTCGAGGCTGCCCGTGGAGCAGTGCGGCGAGGTGACCCCCGACTCGGAGGACTGCAGCGAGTAGCGGCGCTCGCGCGCGCGCTGCTGCTCGGCGCGGCGCTTGCGCTCGCGGCGGATGGCGAGCGCCGAGTGCAGGCCGACCGCGTGCATCCTGCAAGCACGGGCACGGGTGAGCGCGGGGGGAGGGGGATGGCCGCAGGCGCGGGTAGCCGCGAGGACCGTCCGCCCACCCGTGCCCGTGCCAACACACACACACACACATACATCACCAGCACTATCCAACACTATTATTTATACTGATATAAAGTCTTTATAAGAAAATGTATAATTTATTGATTATGATGTAGTCTGGATGCCTCGTGAACCACCGCGGGATGACGCCGTTTGGATAAGTATGATGTCGCTATAGTTTTATGTAAGTAAAAAATTGTTCAAAGGGTACGATATACGTGGAGTGCTTTAGGATGTATAGAAATGTCACTTATAGAAATGCTTATACAGGGTATTATTTCAAACTGTATCCATTTTTTTATAGGAAGTTCAGAATGGATAACATATTGGTTAAAAAAATTTAAATATTTTGTTTTACAATTAGTTACAACTTTAATAGACAAAAATAAAAAATGTGGTCATAGCAATTTGTATGCAAAACTATGTAATAGTAAGGTCACTGCCCGACCATCTGGTACTAGCAAGGAACTCTTGCGCCCGTGGTGGTCCGCCGCTCGTCCCGGCCCCCACTGCCTTCAGTCTTGAACCTTTTTTTTGTTGCCTTCAGCCGCTATACTTTGAGAGTCCCTGATCTACAAGCTACAGGATCGCTCCAGCGACAGGCTGGGCTCGGTGAAAAGGCCAGACTTCTCCTCCTTGGGGACTGTCCGGCTGCCTTAGAACAGTCTCTACTCCATGTTGGAACCGTGCAATGGGGTCAGGTTCCCATCCTGCCCCTGATATCCCAATACTTCTACGGAGCATACCACTCCGGTCGTCCATACCACGCCGCCATCTGCTGATTCAGAGAAACGGCTGGAGGACCTCTCAGCTGAGCTGCTCTTAGTCTGGCCTTTCCCCCTAAGCCTGACCGGTATGGGTAGCCATGTCCAGCATAGCCTTGAGGGTCATAGAGGTTAGAGGTACGCAAGTCTCCCCCCCCCACGACAATGTAGCAGCATCTTCGGGGGAGAGGGGGGTTGTCAGTCTTGACTCTGTTCTAGTTGCACTTGGGTATGGTATTTATTTATCCTAATCGAAGGACGCTTTTATGTTATTTATGGAGTGAAGTTAAGAGAAGTGTTTACGTCGAGGAAGCGCAACTTTTGTAATAAAATAATTATTACAGTTAGTGCTCGCTTAGACTCGAATCATGTTAAAAGTAGTATAAGACAGCGTGCGCAGTTTTGTTGTTGAACAGTTTTTAAACTATCAGTAAAGTGTGTGTTATTTTTCAAGAAACTTATAGTAGACAGTAGCGAATTTATTTTAATGTTTTTAATACGCCATAATAATAATTGATATTGGTTAAAATGACAAAATAATACTTAGATTAGTGTTTATTTATTATAACGGTCCTACGAAGAGAAAATTTAATTCCTAATTTCAACTTTAGTAATCTGCGCTTTATAGGTAACTTAAAAGTTTACGATAAGTATACGAATATACTTTTTTCAAACAAGATAAACAGTGGAAAAAACGTAGTCATGCTTTCCGGGTGGCTACAGTGAGCACGGGGTGAATGATCCCGGCCGGCCATAGTCGACGATCAACTGCGATACAACGTGTACGTAGTGAGTAAAAACGTTAAAAAATTCCTGTGGCTAAACTATTGCTCCGATTGATCTGATTTTTTTGTTGTGTAGCCTGAAAATGATGTACTAAAGATGTGGTTTAATTTTGAATGCCTCTCGCTTTTATAAACCTTGTATAAGATGCAGTGCCCCAGCATTGACGCCTACTTGGCTCGAGTGGGAAGTACCTCCGCTTACGTTATAATGGTATTGCGATTTCAATTGATAATGATTTACGTGCCGTTTTTTTTAACAAAGTTCATTTCAAAAAATATTTTTGTTGGTACGATGAGCCGCTCTGGTCATTTGATTGTCTATGGGCGCCGTAGCCACCAAACAATTCATTTTTGCATACAGGCATTAAGCTGGCTAAACATTATTTTGACTCCTCGTCTACTCTCCTATCCGGTGGAGTGACTTCTCGCCAGATATTTCATAATACTATTGACAGATTAAGTGATCGTTGTCACGACGTCACTCTCCCGCCATGTCTTCCTCTTCACTAAAAACCTTCCTTCTAACAAGTTAGGAGACAACTTAACACAGCTTAATAGAGTTTTATAAGTATAAAACCTGTGTTTAGTTATGTCTCCTAACTGGTTAAAAATAAGGTTTTACCATTTGGTAAAATTATTTTTTGTTAAATATATCTGGGTTTTTATATCTTTAAATAAACGCATAAACTATAATGCAACAAAAAGGGACTGACGGTGAAGGTTTCTAAAATCTTTTTTCTTAGGTAGCTGCATGATCAGTGACAGGTAGGTACATAAATAGAAATATTACACAACACAATGTTTATTTATATGTTTAATGTTTATTATAGCGACAAGTGTGCATAAAACTATTCGCTACTTTTATTTCGTATCAATTTTTTCGCATTTGCCAAAAATAAAATTCGCAAAAATGCAGGAAACAAAATATTTTATAGCATTTTAGTTACATATTAAAATCGATTGCTTGTTTGTTTATTTATCCTCAATGGACTCTGAATTGGTACAAAATATTGTAGTCATATTTTCAGCAACGTTGATCAAAATTCTCTGAAAAGGGTTTTGGACGAAAACAGAGCAGCGTACGCCAGTGGGTACATTAAGTAGGCTATTAACATCATTAATATAATTTGACAACAATATGTATGTAAAGTGTTAATAAGTTAATAATATATGTTACACACGCGTCGGTTTCATACATATCGATACTATTAGGTAATTAAGTAATAACCAGTAATTAAAAGCTAATTAGTAAGATGAAACGCCGCTGAAACATGTTACAACTGGTATCAGCCCGCGAAGTCGAGATCGGCGTTAATTGGGCGTCGCGGAGGCTTTGTTCTGGTGAAGGGCGGGCGGCGGGCGGCTCTCGGCTGAAGGCTCTCCTGTGGAGGGCGCTCGAGCCGTCTTCACACCGCCCTGCGGCCCAGGCATTAGCCTTTTGTAAACACTTTGTACGTCGCGCCGACTGTTTGTGGCCGGTTCACTTTGTAAAGCCGGCTTATTTGACGCGAGACATTTGTTAGTTGTATTACTGTCAGCAGACTTTGTGTTTACGAGTAATGTTCAGAAGCGATCATTTATAAGAACAGCGTTTTGATCCATTCTGTTACTTTTCCTGTCGGCGCTACTTATTGCACTTACAATAGTTTATACTTTATCTTTCTCCTTATTATTTACCCCTTCTTCAATAAATATAAATGTAAGGTACACAATGTTAGGACACCGACATTTTACAAAATATAAAGCATCTTATTTTCATCGGTGACACTCTCGAGACAGTTTGTAATGGCTGATGTGAACTGTACAGCCGCCTGTAAGAGCCGGTTACTTTTGCCCGCCATTTCGTCCACGAAGTCTACTTAAAAAATGGCATTAGTTTGAATATTGTATTGGTTTTTCTACTAGTAAACCTTCAACAGACATCCTCCCAGATTTAAAGCATAAGACGCAAACGAGAAGTCTGATATCTAATGACACAGCACTGCCTTTAGATGGAGAATGTGTAAGGGCATTGCTATGTCATTAGGTATACGATCTAAAAGAAAAAAATTAAGACTCTGGCAAAAATACTTATTATATATTCGGCTAAATGCAGCGTGGCACTACCTTTTACTAAACCTCGATTATCATGGAACAACTGGACGTTAATATTTTTGTCCAGATATGGAAGTTGGTCCACATGTGGACGTGGCAGGCGCCGGGTGGCTCGAGGCGCTATCAACAAGTCCTGGCCGGGCGCCAGCTGTGGCCCTCCCCGGCTCACGACTTCTGCGGGATATTTACGGTCTGCAGCTCGTATTTATGGCTGCGACAGCACGGGGTATACACGTAATTAACTGATAGCATCGCTGCCAAAACTAGTTATACCTTATAAGGAGGGATTTTACGAATGTGCTGCCTTTGGCAGTTTTGTGTTTGCCGTCAGAATGTGATGTTATATTTGATTTATTTTTTATTTGTGTTTTTATTTTGTCATTATTAAAAAGCTTAAAATAGCAAGGTTAAATTAGATTTTATTGAAATGGTACTATTCAACAAAAAGTTATTTTTTCACTAGATACATATTATTTTCATAATTATTATTTATATGTAGTCAAGTAGCCTATACTATGTACCTATAAGTGCGTTTATCTACACATCCATACATATAATAAAATCGTAGGAAAGTCAAACTGTACATTGAATATTTTTTTAAAAGAATACTTCGTGCGTGATTTATAAAATCTATATCGAGGCCAAAAATACAGTTTTTAGAATTTTTGTCTGTTTGATTGTATTGTATGTCCGGGCTAAACTCAAAAAGTACTGAATGGATTTACATAAAAATTTGCATGAATATTATTACTAACAGGTTGGGTCAACATATCACCTACATATTATTTCGATATTTCCAAGGGATCGCAACTTATCGAGGGTGAAACCGCGGGATGCAGCTAGTACCTAAATACAATTGAAAATACTACTAATACCTACTAATGTCCCGACAAAAATTTAAACAAAAATGTTCGAATTATGTACTAAAACATTATTTAAATCAGTTATAATTACTTTCACGGCAACAGCTGAACAAACTGGTTGCTGATTACACGGTAATGTAAACATTATCGTGGTAATAAAATATTGTTATAATTAATTAAACGATATAATTGTGTTTAATCCAGAGCAGACACACGACTGAAACGTAAGAAAATTAAAATAAGATTGGTAGAGGCCACATCAAACTGATTAATATTTACGCTTCCAGCGTGGCTTTGTTTTTTATAAAATGCAAGCAATAGTTCATTAAAGCATCGAGTACAAAGGACAAAACGGTAAGGATGTACCGACGCCAATTTCCTGGTGGCAGCAATGCAAACAATACAGAAAGCTGTTTTGAAACCCAATTATATTTGGTTTGTTTAAAATACACTCACCCGCAGTAGAGAAACAACAAGCTTATACAAGTATAACAAGTGTTTACTGCTAACGATTGCGCTGCGTCGACCCGGTTACTACTAGGGATGCAAAGATGTATCGATAAATCGATAATATCGAATCTACTATCTCTGTATTAATATTAGCATCGATATTCGATAATATCGGAAAAAATAGGAGGTAAAATGATATGGTTTAATGGAAATACGGTTTTAGTGTAACTTATGTTTAAATGCACCTGACAAATATACAGAGAAGTCCGGCTTTACCGAGTGACTTCATGTTATCACGTAGCGCGCCGAGTTGGCGTAGCAAATGTATATTTAATTATTAAGAACAGCTTAAAGAGTTGCAATTTTATATGCTATAATTAATATATTTTACCACCTAGAGCTACATGATTATTAAACCTTGATGAAAATAAAATTACAATTATATATAATAATAAATTAAATTACAATAATAAATGAAATTGATATAAGTAGATAAAAAAAAAATAACAAGATGTAACGAAAAGCAATAAAATAAACACTAAAATGTTTATTTTAAAACTATCAATAATGTCGATTTAAATAATATAATTTATCAACCAGTGAAAATATTATCTACCTCGATGTGTTATAAAATCTGATTGCGTCTAAAGATGTTTTATGTTTTCGCAGTGTATGTTTTTTGCGTTCTCTACTACAGAGTAAACGTCATGCTCGATTAATATTAATATGGCGTTTATGTGTCAATGTCTTATGCCGTCGGGTTTCTTGTTATGGAATTAAATTTTATCGACACGTATATCGCGAGCTACATCACCAGTTACCGATAGCTAGCTCTCGTCAGATTTACACCCGGATGTCCATCAAACGGTAGCTGCGACCCGCGTACAGCTCACATCACACATAAACCATGGCTCATGTACTCATAACAGGCCAATAATGTTTTATGCGCACAACCAAAGTGCTTGTTTGTGTACGAACGCGCCGGCGGCTGATCTCGTGTAGTAAACTCTTTTTATGTCTGCTGCTCTAGTGTTATGGCTTTTTATACAACTCGAGGCGAATGTGTTATTAAGTGACCAGGAGGTATAAAGGAATGAAGCACGCGGTAGTAGCGGGCTTTTTTATAGCAATTAAGCAATATCGTGACTAGCAGCGCCCACTGATGTCTTCACGGTCAATGCTTATGTAGATGCGTTACCCTCCACCCCCCCCTCCTTCCAAATGGGCCAGCGACTACTCGCAAGCCGCAGGGTGAGCGATGTGTCACATGTGCTTCTCAGGTCATCACAATCCAATTTGGCTGGATCCAGCAAACCTCGTACTACGATAGCACTACTTCTTTGTAAATAAATTCAATATGGTAACAACATCAGGGCCCCGGGTTCTGGGTTGCGCTTATCCTAAAAGACGTTACTTTTTTATATTACAGTACACACGCCTAAATAATAACAGCCTTTATTCAGACGCGTTACATATTCTCTGGACTAATGTGTTGTGTTCTATCAACTGTATGTTCGTTGTGAAGGGCCTCTCCTAGTACTAGGACAGCTCGGGAAATCTCTGGAAAGAATTGCCACAGAATCCTAGCTGTTACTGTTTTGATCTCCTCGTTTATTATATAGGACACCAATGTATTGTTTCATTCTCTTCGTTCGTCATTTCTCTTATGTGGTCATTAACAGTTTAGGTTCTTGACTGTTGTCTTTCAACTTTGTCTGTTTCTTTCCCCATTATTATCAACTGCCGCCGCTGTTGCCGCGTGCGTCGATTTCTCACCGTGGATCAGTAAACAAGCGCGCGATCCAGCAGCCCGCCGCCGGTTCCCCACTCTAGTGACCTACATGTAGGAGCTGGCGTATGTGTGTCACTGCGTTACTTCCATCAGTGGATGAATGAGCGCGCTCCAAACAACTCTACCTACTCACCTACTGTAGTTATTACATTATTTGTATGTGTGCACAATATCTCGTGCTATCCTCAACGTTCTAGGGATTTTCTGTCGTAATTATTCACGGAGCTGTTTGTTTCCCGCCGCGTTCGCACAAAGGACTTTATCAGCTGTGAGGTTGTATAACGTTGCCTCCTCTCACATCCAGCTGCATTATTGAATAGCGGTCTTGACACGGCTCCCAGACCGGGGCTACAGAACTAGTAACATATACAATTGAGTTAAAATAAATAAGACCTTTACCAACGAAAATGGAAATGAATGAAAACTAAATTTAAGTGGCCTTAACTTCTTCCTAATTTGGCATTATTATGTCATTTCTATCCGTTTACTGCAGAAGCCTAGATTACGGAACTGTCGCCAATCCTGGATGGAGTCTGGAGCGTATGTGGGAGCCACAGCTGTACCAAATATCGTGCAGGGCAACTCTCTGCATTCTGTCTGCGTTGTTAACTTTTTTCCACTAAAAAGTCTAAATAAAAAATGTGAAGGACTCGTGTAGCTCGTGATGGCCTGTAAAAGTCATTCACCAAGTCATAAGTCTCGGTTGTTTTAATAAAATCGGATAATGTCTGTACAGAATCTTCAGTTGTGTTGGTTAAACTTAAATTATGTACGACTTCTCATTTTATATTATCATATTGTATTTCCATCGTCGTGGGTTGTGTAACAAAGAGCCTCGAAACATTGGGAAACTCCAGAACCTTCAAGAAGAATACAATTAATTTCATTAAATCCACTAGGCTCACAGGAGTGAATAAAGGTAACATAAATCAATAGAGCAGACATATAAAGGCCGACTGAGCGCTTAATATTCACTTGTCAACATGTTATCTCCTCACCTCGCCTGGGCGCCTGGTACCGCCATATATTACGACGCCCCCCGGCAGAACATATTAAACATGTATGGGCTCAGACAGCCCCCGGAGTATGGGGTATCAAGTTTGCATGATCTTAAAAGATCAAGACGCATGTACCAGTATCACTTACACGATTTAATATTAAACGTATATCCATTCAATATGAACTATCCTGAGATTGCGCTGAAAAATATGGCTACTGATAAATGTTTATAATGTTCTTAATCTATGATAGCATTTCAGACCAAAAATGGTCTGCAGGTAAATTTGTACGTACTGCACGCACGGTACTGCAGTTAGTCCTGGATGGGGACGATGGGCGTGTGAGACTCCTGGGTACCCCGAATATCCACTTAAAATAGAGCTACCAGATTGAAATACCTGGGCAAAAATTTAAAATATCGGGATTGACGACTTCTTTCTGACAGAGGTGTAATTTTCAAATTGTTACTTTAAGGCTGACATGAGCCTTTACTTACGTAAGACAACCTTACTTGAACTCTTCGGCCGCCGGCTCTAACATTGACATTTGTGTGACATAGATCCATACGGGTACAAGCTGCACGACACGGCAGCTCAACCATACCTTTGAAGTGGTACCACGTTAGCAATGGCACTACCTACTGCATGCCGGATGGTGTGCGTGACGTGGTTGTTATGTGAACACGTTCTGTGGGCGGCAGGTATTCCTGGCTCCGCTACAAGTGCAGCACATACGTCTTGCTGACGGACGGCTCGCACTACATCACCGTCCGCTGCCGCCGGCGCGGCTGCCACGTGCTTGTAGATATTTATTAACTCATGAGTGGACTTCGAATGTATCTTTATATTGTTGTGTGGCTTGTGTACTTCAGAGGAAATAACGAAACCCCTAGGAAGCGACATCTGCTTCACATAAACTTGTACTTTAAAGTAATTTCATAAGAAATACAAGTGCAAGCGCTCGTGTAGAAGTTGGTAACTTCTGTAAGTTGTAGTACAAATTTAATCAATAATAATTCTTCAATATTCGAACGCGTGACTTCAGTACACTATGTGGCTGTAGAAGCTGACCCCTAGAGCACGTCACTCCGGCGCCAGAACTAATATGTATGCTAACATTAAGACTCGCATGTCTACGACAGCACTCAGACGACAGTTTTATTTAGTCATAAGCCGTACATTACTGCCTCTAGCTTCAACCTTATCTGGAGTTCGGTCACGAAGTCTCCCTGCCACCGTCGCTTCATATCAACATGGCTGCATATATTAATCTAGCTTTTATAGAGCAGACAAAAACTAGGTTACCTATCGACCCGCCCGAGCCGCTTGCGGTCGCGACGAGCTAGCCGGCTCGGCTTACACCGCCAGTTGCCACACTTTTATATAATTTGCTCGCGCTGGCAAATAATTTGCTAGCAATATCAGTGAACCAAATAATAGTGGTCTCACTTTGTGGAATTCTATGAACGAAATAGCTTTGTTTTAGCTTATTAGGAATTTAGAATTCCTTTTTCTTATCCAAATAAATCCACAGCTAAGCTTTCAGCGCTCGGTTGGGTTCAGTAGTACAGATTACGTCATTAAGAGAGCGCTGAGAACTGGGTAAAATTACAGCGAATGCCATCGGCCTTTTTTGTCCTGTGTCCATTGTGTTGCGCTGCTCCTTACTAATAAATTAACTATAGTCTGCTAACTGTGGTGATTTTGTATAAAGATTTAATATTCCCGTTGTGCAGCAGCTTGGCCTCACCTGCTTGCTCTTCCTTTTCTCGAATTGATTGGTGAGGGTAATTAAAAATACTTCCCACTACAATTTTCTTCCGATTAGATCGTTGCGAGATAAGATAGTTTGAGCTTTCCTTCGGGCTCTCGGTGATCATATGAAGCCTCTCATAGTGGTTGCCGCTGTTGATCCTGGCGACACAGGAGAAGCAGCGGTGTGATGAAACCGGTTAAAAAATCTTAAGAAATAACCCATCTGGTTATCGGCTGTCCCGAGCAACGACTAAAAAGGCTAGTCAACTAAAGACGCGAGACTGTTTTGCCGATGTCTATAGCGGTAGTCACTAACACCTGCTCGTTTGCCTCCTATCGCATAAAACGACCTACACAGTTCACAAGAGCGCACCACATCCTATTTCCTATTCTGATATTCCGATACAACGATAAAACTGTGCACGGGCACAAGACCTGACATCTGCCTCCCAACTTCGCGTAACAAACTTGTGCGCGATACGGACAGTTTCATCTGACAGAAAGTCCCTAGACATTGCAACAGGGAATTAAAACCAAACTAAATACGGATCTCCCGGGCCGCCATTGTCTCCTTATCACAATAAAACTAGCTCGTGAAGCTGTGGACCGAGGTGGAACAATGTGCGAGTGAATAGACGTTACAGTTGCGGTCGGCCTGCGGCGACAGCTGCGCGCCGGCAGCTGGCGGGAGGACAGTTCAGGCGGTTGTACTGCTAACTTATAGAGCTCTCAGTTTATATAAAGTCTACCTACATTCATGGCTGATATGTTTTAGAGTAAGCACTTCTATGTGTGATATATATTATCCGGCTAGAAGGACCATATAGATGTACGTGCTGTTGTACAGTACACCTTAAGCTGGTAATACACAATTAATATGAGAACAATGACGATGTTTATTGCGAACTGATTTAATAACTAAATGTGCACAGTTTGTGTACCTATCCGCGCAATGTACGGGCAAACCGTACAAGGACAGTGAATGATTACTTGTGTAATTACTACTTATATGATTAATTATTCCATTCTAAGTTGGAGTGGAGTGAGTGAGTGAGTGTGAGTGAGTGGGACTAAGACTAACACACGAGTGGCCGCTTGTCATGCTTATCAGGGGTGCAACGAGCAGTCAGGGCGACTGATGGCTGACGTCTGCAAAACAATTAGGCGGATATCTGTGGATAGATCGAAGCCGTCAAATTATTCCGACTGCTCGTTTACACCTTTATACAAAAATAAGAATACAAAAATACCACCGAAAATGTTTCCCCTGGAATAGACGTTTTGCGGAAGAAACCGCGGGGCGTGAATATATTTAAATCAGTACAGCATTGAGTTAATTGGGTGAAATAAAGCTTCAATAAGAAGGGGATCTCCCTCGTAACTATAAAACTACGTTTGGGGATTTCGTCGCGGTTTATTTGGTGTAATGTCTCGCCGAGGTTTCCTTAATAGAATTCCCTCCCCCCTATCGAGCTCCAAATTTATTCCTGTTCCAGAATTCCTTACCGACCAATTACTTGGACCCGTTTACTTCCACAGAGTAATGCGCCGGACCGGATTGGCGCGGGTCGGAGTCCGTAAGGATAAACATACCCGAGATAACCGGGAACTGAACTCGGTACGCACGAGATGCAAGTTCGTATCCCGCCTGTCACTGATGCTGTAGGGGACACACATGTGAATAAATGCCGCGTCAGGGACGCTTGTTTTATGACGTGAGCGATCTAGTGATTCTCACGACGGCAACCAAGTCTTTAACCAGCACTACAAATTGACCAAGTATTACCTATAGGCTATAAGTATCAGTGACTCTCGCAATAAACACGAACTTCATAAAAAGAAGGAGTGCCACGCTGCATGTAGCCGGACTGGGCCGACACGACCGGGGAGAGAGCTCTAGCATACGCGATGCCGGTGTGAAGTGACAGCTGCTGTCGCGTTTCAGTAAGTAGCCGCTGGTCTATGGAGGGAGGGTGGAAGGTGGGCAACCCATCTGTCACGCATGTTGCAAAACATTGTAAAAATAATAATAAAAAAAATGAGTCTCTAAAACAAAACGAAATAATAATCTAACACCACAGCAGTAGCAGCAGATGAGTGGCACCTTATTAAAAAAATCCATCTCCTTTATGCGGATGTCTGTGAGAGTCGGCAGTTATGACGATGGCTCCTACTGCTCGTTGGCCCCATTATACTATAACAAAAATGTGTCACTAACTACGCCACTAACTACAGTTCTGTAATGTGTGATTATGTTACAAGCTAACATCAGTACAGTCTATACAAAGGAAAAAGTACATGAGACGGGGCTAGGTGGGGAATGGGAATACTTATGTTTATTAAAAGTACCCACATATCTATCCATCGGTGTGTGTGTGTGTGTGTGTGTCGGGCGCGGAACGTGGTCAGATGTTATCAGTCACAGTAATGGGTGATGTGGTGTAGTTACTTGTATGTGTAAGTGTGGGTCAGCTCGGTGCGGTATCAATTACATACACTGTTGTACATGTATCGATAGATAAGGACAATGTTGGGAACATTGTGTCTAATTAAATTGTTCTTTTTATTTTCTATGTAATTGATGTGTGACGTTGTATCGAACTTACATTGTTGTTTTATAGATCGGCTCAGTGTAACAGTAACGCAGTTGCTTGTTCAGCTGACTTATATTATATTTCCCTGGGGGAAGGTTCGGTTCCCGCCCACGTTTCTTAAATACATATAAAATGTATGGCTAGAGTGTAGTAGAGGAGCGAGGACCTCATTGTAATAGTTTGCACTTTGCAGAAACCCAGAATACCTAAATCTTGAGAATTATATCGGATACAATCCTATTTCTGCTAAAACATTTTTTGTAGGCCTGGTAACTTTCCACAACATATTTTTCTAGAGAAATTGAATAGCACGGTTTAGCAATAAAAGATGACATAATATTCCCTTTTTATTTAAAATTTATATATATATATATATATATATATAGGTAGTTATTCGTACTTTGTATATTGTGTCATAAGTCAACTGAAATATAGCAATTCAAGCAAAGTGATTACAACTCAGTTTTGTACAAACTGATGTTGATTTTACAGATCTTCCGTTACCAAGACAGAAGAGAGTCACAGAAGGTAAAATATCTTCACGGTCATTATATTTCTGACTTGCATGTTCTAAAGTAAGTCCTACTAGTGCCCAACCCTCTTAGCAACCTGTCAGCCGTGTTATCAGGCGCCCGCGCCAGGCCGCCAGCTCAGCAGAAGCCAGCGACGCGTGCTCTGATAAGGTCCAGTTGCAAACCCATCACCCAGGCAAAAGGGCCAAGGGTTCCCGCCCCTTACTAATATTCTAATGAACAAAATCATTAAGTATATTATTCATATGATTCATTACTTTATACAAAATATTAGTCTTGCAATAGCACTGTTTTCGCGTGTTAAATTGTGATGTCTTCAGATGTTAGTCGTGTGTTGTTCCGGCTTAACGGAGCCAACTTCATACCTCTACAGTCTAGATGGTAAAAATATAATAATATGAATAATGCAATATGAATGTGACGGCCGCCACGACGGGGGACCGCTACACTGTCGAAGCCTTTCTTTTAGCCACTTGTACTTAAAAATATATCGTAATTCGCGATCGATCACACCGACGCGCGTGTACATAGCTTATAATCTGCGGACGGAGTATCAACAACACCATCCATAATCCATAATGAGTAACGACCGAGCGTGTTGCTGACGGACGAGAGACGTTTGTTTACGGCTCACGTCACATCCGGCGCCCGTCAGCAGGGAATGTACAGCATCCCCGCGCCCCGTCACGAGGTGGAGATGTGTGTGACGTCACTGACGAGAGAAGCAGGGAGAGCTGATGATGATGATGGCGAGTCCGCCGAACAACTTGACTTTTACATTACAGGTATTGGCCTGATTCGAGTGCTAAGAATGAATATTATCACTTAATAATATTTAATTATTTAGTATATAAATACTAAATTTAGTAGGTATAATTTGATTAATATTATAAAATCCATAGTTGGTAGGTAAATGTAATTTTTTTCTATTTTTGGACAGTAAAGTTCTAGTGAAATGTTAATGTACCACTAAACCATACGTAATTGTGGTAATCTGTGCAAAAATATTATTTAAAGGACAGATTTTTTGTTTTTTTTTTACCAACTTTAACCATTATTTCACCGATAGATTTGTGCATGAGTCGACTAATTATTTATACATTTGTTTTTGTTCTAAAAATCACTTTATTTAATCCCTATTAATCTAATAATAGAAGAATGGTAACTTCAATAGAACTGAATTGCACTTAGATGGCCCCCACTCAAGTTGGCGAGAGGCGTATCCAAGATCCCAAACACAACCGCTATACAAAATATACTTGTCGGAGGAATGTACCGAGCTCTGCTAGCTTACGATGTGAGTAAATAGATGTTTGTATATAGCATTTACTGCAATATCAATCGATTCACCCCTTGAAAGGGAGATGGTGCCGGGCCGGATACTTCAATCGGCACCCTAAAGGGAAGATTGGATTCAAATGGTTGAAAAGGAAATTCAACTCGTCCCTAAATACTTCTCCTCGCTTTCCGCCAGTCCGCGCCGACCCTAATGCAAATAAGGGGAGAGATAATAAATCATTAGCGCGCCGTCGCACCGCGCGTCAGCGGCGGCAACAAACACCCGCGTGTGATACCGCGGCGGCGACAGCTCGAGTGGCTCGTGTATCGCTGTCACTGGCCGCCACTTGAGGGGATATCGATGTGCGTTCGTTCTTGTTGACGTGAACAAACAAATGGAATACCGGGACATGGGTGAAGCCCGGGCTCACCCGCCCCGGGGGAACTGGGACGGTTCAGCTTCAGCCACCACCGCTCCCGCCAGTGCCTGGGAAGGCAGCTACTTGCTTTTCCCGCCTCAACAAAAATTAAAAGTTGGATTTCACTGACATTTGGTGTAGATATACAATTTGTAAGAAACTGTGTCATTGCTGGTTGGTAGCCGAACTGAGCCGGCACATAATGCGAGCCCGGGTGACCCTTCATTACTGGATGTTTGTGGACCAGTAGTGGTCAAAAGGCTTTTAGTCTGAAACCACGATTTCGATGTCACTTAGCAAAAACATGTACAACACCGAAGTTAAAATAAGGCCAGAGTTCATTCCGATTATAACTATGATAACAGTCGCAGCCGCGGGCGACCGGCTCAGTTCATTAACTATACGGAAGTAACTGTTACTGTGTGTGACACCAAGTACCCCGAGTAGGAGGTGAGGAGGTTCCTCCGCTCGCTTGGGACTGTTTCGGCTGCATGACCCACCTGACTTAAACGACGTACCCATTTCATAATTCATAGGGTAATTGTGCCAATAAAATAAAATAAATTATATAATCACTTTACGATCGTAGAAAAGCAAATATTATTAAGATTCCATTGCGAAACTTACTGTAAAATACGAATAAACTTACATACTAATACGACATAATTTCTTGAAATATAAAGATTTAAGTTTGTGGATCAGTTTTAACAACGCAAGTATTTTCCCAAATGACCAACTCAGTCATCAGCTAGCACGTAAATAGTATAACTTTGTTTCTCAATCACGAGAGCGGGTGAACGGCTTTGTCTGAATTTAGGACACGCATATGCGAACACATGTATAACCACTTGAGGCGTTACTGAGAAACACGCACCAAGCTGCTGGTTTTTAGACCGGCACCGCTGGAAGTGTGCCTCTCGTACACAAAACACCGCCGAGTTGCGTGTGACTTGTGAGTTTCCGCTGGCTCGCTGAAGCGGAGCAGGAGGGATTTGCATGACAACCATCCGGAACATACGTGGCAATGATCATCAAAGGCCGTTCGTTAACCGCCTCAGCTGTAAAAGCAAGGCTGCGGTACATCGCTATAGTTGTAATTTACATGTAAATTAGTTAGTTGGTTTTGTTCCGATATAAATCACCGCGTTATCTCTCGTCTTGTCTAGAACCTTCCTCCACGTGTTACAGAGATACTCACTGTGCTACGTTACATTACATAATGTGAAAATGAAATATCTATAATAATTATCCCTACTAATATTATAAATGTGAATGTAAGTTTGTTTGTTACGCTTTCACGCCAAAACTACTAGACCGATCATTATGAAACTTTGTACACATATTCCTGGAGGTATTAGAAATAACATAGGATACTTTTTATCCCGAAAAAATGTTCCTGAGGGATGCCATGGAATGATTTTCCACGATATCGAAATTTACGCGGGCGAAGCCGCGGGGCGCAGCTAGTATCTAATAAAACAATTATTTTAGTATTTAGGGTAAACAACCAAGAATAGACATAAATTAGATATGTTCGTAAAAGTGTAGCGCTCCACATATTACAAAAATAGTCTACTCAAATCAAGTGATAAAGTTATGAGATGGTTTTTGGTAAATCAATGATTAAGGATGAAATATTACAGTAGATTTTTTCCTATGTAGATATTTATGAAGTATCACATCAACTTGAACTCATCCATCCACCTGTTGAACCTGCACCACCAGTAGACCAACACAGTCGTAACTCACGCCCTCACAGTAGACTCGTGTCCGGAGCTGGTCCGTCAGCCACTCAAGTGTCCATCACACAACCGTCAGCAGAACAACTCGCCAGCCCGTCCTCGTGATTTACGAGCGCCCGCTGCACGTGTACCGTCAGCAAACAACACTGACTATATTTTACGTTTTTAATTGTTTAACGCTAGTCATGATTTAGTTAGTCTACTCACACAACGCGACAGCCCCGCTGTCACTTTACGCCGCTCCGTGTAAGCGGCAGTGCCACGCTGCATGCTTGCACGCACTATGCACCTTTTACTAAAACCTTTTTACTTTTACGTTTGTCAGTAATATTATCAATTAACGTTAAATTATGTTTTGCGGCAGTCAAGTGCAGCAGTTCATTTAAGAGGAATTCCTCACTAATTGCCAACACATCGAGTTGGCAGACCGAGTTGCCAAGTGGACTATCGTACATGCATTTAGTTTTCTATTCGATACGGAACCCTCGATGGGCGAATATAATTCGGACTTGATTGTATTTCATCTATATATATATATATATAAAAATCATCATCATTGCTGTTCGTTAGACTCGCTAAAACTCGAGAACAGCTGAACCGATTTGGCTC
>LUGF01040918.1:37376-49191 GCA_001625245.1 Calycopis cecrops | reverse complement strand
GGTGATTTCCAGTTGTGTTGCTTTTGAAGTACTTTTTGGAAAATATCAGGTGGTATGGTATCAAAATCCATGCTTGAAGTTGTTATATTGTTATGTCTTTCATTATGTATCCACTGTTGTATGTTGTTGTGTGTAGTGCTTTCTTCCCAAATATTAGCCCAGAATTGTTGTAAGTGTTCAGGATCTACAGTGTTGTTTAAGTCATTCCTATTTCCACTCTGCTGTGTGTTGCTTGTGTTAGATTTCAAATTGCGGTAAAATAATTTCTCGTCATTAATGAATTGATTATTTTGTTGCTTTCTTATAGTACAAGCTTTGTACCGGCTTAGTCGACCTGCCGCCACTGCAAGCTTCTGTTTTAGTGTATCTAGTGTATGTACACACATTGGGTTCTTCGTGAACGGAATGGGTCTTGTAATATCTGAGAATATTGTCAACATGTTTTTTAAGGTGTGTACTTCTATTTCCATTTATAAATTGTGTAAGCCTGCCTATTTTGGCACGCAAATCATCAATTCGGTTTTCTAGCCGTTTTTGCCAGCGAGGTTTATGGTCCTTTTTGTTGTGTCTACTATTATCTATAGGTTCTAATGATAATTTAGCACCGTTTATTTTAGCAGCAGTCCATGCCGCGCAGTATATTGCTGTTTGTAGGGTTTCGAAATCTGTATTATCATCCACTATACTAGGTAAGGTCACTTTATTAAGATAATCTACAATTTTTGCAAACTTTTTAGATGGTTTTTGTTTTGGTATATAATTTCTAGTTGTGAGGTTAGAGTTAGTGAAGAATTTGAAAGCTTGTGAGAAAGTTGTGTCTATTTTTTCGTTTTTATCTGAATCTATTTCTATGGTAGTTTCAGTCTCATGCAAGAAGCTGTCATTGTCATTGTTGCTTAATGGTCTACTATAAAGATTATTAGTGTTATCAGTTTCATTGGTAAGTATGTTATTGTTAATTGCAAGTGAGCTCGGTGAGAGTTCATTGGCCACTTCTAGTTTTATTGTGTTAATTCTTTCTTCTGTGATATATTTATTGTTTATGATCGCTCTCCTCTGGTCTGATATCCTCTGTTCGTTCAAATGAGCAAGTTCAGGGAATATTTGGATGAAATTTTGATGTAATAGTTTTCGGTAAACAGTTTTGTTTGTTTCTAGTTGGGTTATATGGAAATATGATCTAATTATTGCTTCATTATGTTTTGTGGTCCATTTCATTCGGGTATTAGTGTTTCTTGTTAGTGTGTTCGAATCTTGAGTTGAGCTAGCATTTGGTGTAGGTATTAAATATGTTGTGTTCGCAGATTCTAATAGATGTTGTTGTTGTGTCTGTCGAGGCTGAGTGCTATTTTCTAATCTTGCAAGTTCTTCTCCTACTTGGTTGTATATTAAATCTATTGTTGTTTGCGGTAATAATTTTTTTCTTATTATTGCACGGCGTTGATCTCCTATTCTTTGGCGGCTAGCGTTCATTTCAGGGTACTTTTCACTGAATTTTAAGTGTAGCGGTTCTAAATAAGTTTTGGTATCTGTATCTAGAGCAGTCAGTTGCAAATAGGTGCTCAATATGAATTGGTTCATCTCGTTATTCCATCGCTTGCGCGTGCATGGTAGGCCCGAAGTGGGTGCAGGTTCAGAGTCAAAGTGAATCTCCTGCACAGCACTCCCAAGCGAAGTAGTATTTGACAAGGTTGACGAAGCTCTTCTCCTTGTCATATAAGAGGGGCAAGTTGAAGGGATGGAAGAGAATAAAGAGTGTGTATCATCGCCCGATGTCGATTCGGCTGTAACCTCTACGTCGTGAGCCCGCCTGTTCAACCCTCGACGATCGGCTGTAACTGTTTGTGTAACGAGAGCCCGCCTGCTCAACTCCACGTCACCGGTGTCCCGCGAACTGAAGCACCCAGCACCGGCTCCAGGTGCGCCCCGGCGACCCCCGGGCAGCGGCCGTAAATTATATTTTCTTCTAGTTTTCTCCATTATGGGTAGTTGTTGGGAAGATTAGTTCAGAGAGGGTAACCTAGGTGTTATTGGTTTTGTTTTAGTATCTCCCTAAATTGGGGTGCATCGTCAAGGTGTGCTGACTTCATTATAGTATCTCCTCTCCTTAAGCCCCCCCACCACGGCAAGGTCCATCCCCGGGGGGGTTATTATTATTATTATTAATGTTAACTAACCCTCTGAACCAATTTTCATACTGCCAAGTCCAGAAATGAGAAAAATTCCTTACACATTTTACGTTTTTGTAGATCACTTGACATTTGTCATATCAGTACGGTTCATACCGCAGACACGGTAGTGTGGGAGCCAAGTCAAACGAAATAATGAATAAAGGTTTCGGATATGAGTTTTGTGTAGAGAATGAACTTCTGGCGTCATGTCTGTGAACCGTGTTTGTACGTGTGTATAGTCGTGGCTGCCAGTACAGAAGTGAAGAAGCGCAATAATATTAAATAATGAAATGTGAATTTGTAATGAATATGCAAAAAAAAAATGTGGTGACCCTGAAAGTCTTATTAGGACTATTACTCATGATAAGGTTTTATTCTTTTACTTTTGTTTTTTAGTGCTTTTCTTGTAACACGTTTGACTTCAGGTAAAACTAGTTTTATGTTTTTAATTTTATTTGATCTAAATATTAAGTTACGTAAGGAGGAAAAAAGATAAAGCATTGATATACTATAGACTATAGAGCATTGAATATTTAAACAACACTTGTTGAGCAATATCCACAATTCTACAATCGGTAAGTGTTGGATTCCTTCGTCGGTCTCGAAGCAAGTACAATGTAAAGGTCAGGTGTGATTAAGTTTTTTCATATCCACTAAATAACCGTCAGGAGTCCGACAGTTGGCTGTACTGTACTCCCGTGCCGTGTCGGTCCGATCTTGCCGGATTGCAACCCATCGGAGTAGAAGAATGGGAGAATATAAGAAAAGTGTGAAGGTCTGCGCACACTAGTGCATATTACTAGTACTAGCTGCGTATTTGACCATTCTGTACATGGCCACTGTAACCGAAACTCGGCCAAGTACACTGCACATAACACTCCACTCACCCGGCTGCGATGCCCCACTGCTGGGAAGCGGCGGAGGCTGCATGGTCGAACAGCGTGAGTCCCACCAGCGCCACCGTGGGCGCGATGGTGAGCGGCGTCACGAACCGCAGCACGGATCCGATCACGCCGAAGTAGCCTGCAACGTGGCAACATTAGCTGACCGTCGAGCGCATGCACGCGGTTTATTCCTTACTAGCCGCCTTATGTTTGTAGGAGGCAGTGTCATCGGCTTGGGGTGGGAGGAAGGAAGCGATCGCAAACCTCTAGCTGTTTGTTTCTGGACGTTAGTACCTGAGTAAGAGGTATGCCGTTGATGCACGGTAGCTGCATTGGGACTGCCCACCCGAGGAGGTACCTCTCATCTACATGGTACATCCGCAGAGTGACAGCTGTATCGCGCTCCATGTTGTTTGTGAATTACTGACGGCCCGTCGAAGAAAGTTGAAGAGGGGCAAACTGCCTGCATAACTTCAATGCAGATATGGGTGTGCGCCGAGTGTCGCTTGTCTCTTGAAGTCTGCTCTAGAATTTCTCTTGAATTTGCCAAACTGGCAAGTTCCTAATACGAGTTAATAGAGAAGTAGCGTGGCCCTCACCGCCGAACATCTGGAAGAGCGCGGACACGGCGATGGCCCCCGACAGCTCGCACATGCGGCTGGTCCACACGAGCCGCCGCTCCCCCGGCTCCATCGCCTCCAGCACCTCCCGGGCGGGGCACTCCCACTCCGGCAGCCCGAGGATGGCCAGCGTCGGCACCAGGAACGAGATGGTGCCGCCCTGCACGATGGGCAGCCGGCAGCCGAACGTCGTCTGCAGCCAGGTTATCAAACCTAGTAGAATAGAAAACAAATTCCGTTATTCGCTGTCTCATAAATCGTCATACAGAAAAAGAGATTAGAAATAAAATGGAAAACTAGTCGTCGCCCGACCAGCGCTCATAGCAACACACAGCTTCACCGAAGCTGCACCGGCCTCCTCCTCGCTTCCGCCACACGACATCGCATGCAGCTCGCCGCTCCGGCTGGACCATGGGATATAGAAATCTAAACTCACACACGAAGTATCCTTCGACTCGGTCGAGTAAATAGAAAATAATTATTGACAATGGTGATTACTGCAAGTGGAAGGCTACAGCGGTGATAAGTGACAACGTGTGTTTACTCGCGAGTTACCGAGTGTGAACACGTCAGATGATCTGTGCATGTTGACAGAAACGCGGAAGTGATTTGTATTTTATTGTGTATGCATTCTCCGTGCAGCGGCCGGTCCGGGATTGATGATAGTAGCAGGAGATGGGTGGTGCTGGCGTTCAGTGATGCACGACTATGTCCCGCAGTGGACCCATCGATGACAATAACAATGATGGCAATAGTCTAGTGGTGGTGGTGGTGGTGGTGGTACCTGTGACGAATATCATGGTGCTGATGATGTTGGAGCGGTCGGGGTCGGTCTCGGCCATGCACAGCGCCGGGCACAGGATGAAGGGGATGGCCACGATGGCGCCTATCATCGTCAGGTAGTGCTGCAACAGATACATCAGTTTAGTTAGTGACGTAGTGGCTATGTCCTTCCGCCACGGAACGGCGTGAGCCGTGGTGCGACCCGGGTGTGAACAGCCCTGGTAACTGCTGACTGAAACTGATACATCATCGATCCTGGAGAAAACAAATTCAATGGAGAAAAGTGACGTTTTCTGTCTCCGACACGTGTCATACGTCATTAATTCGCAATTGATAAGATAATGTTATCATTTGTTATGTGGATGATATCTTTCCGGCCGGATTAGTGTAGCTACTAATATCTATATATATAATAAAACTGTAGAAGACATCGTCTATAATAATTTTTTTAGGCGCCGTCCAACTGTGAGCAAGAATCAGGCTAATGATTATTACTTTTTACGATCAAAATTTACGCGAATATTAACAACTTTAAAGGATTTTATCGTGGTTTGTTTAATTATTTAACTTCCATCAACAGAGATGACTTCTCAGGCCTCCCGTGTTCTGGTTGTGAAGCTCCCCAACGTGTTTGTTAAATAATGAGATAAACCGCGTTACGTCGTTTTACTTTTGTGACATACAAGCTAGTACCTCATTAAAATCATTCACCATATCACCATGATCCGTTTCTTTCTTTTCTCTCCAGGATCACGACACTCGATGTGAACGCATCGGTTCTCAAACTCAATTCATTTCAATTGCTAAATCACGTCAATTGAAACAAGACATCGTTTGAATACAAATCAATTCCCAAAGATTGTACTTACAATATTATCTTACTTTATTATTTGAAGAGGGAACATCTTTAGAGATCATTATCTGAATATACCGAAGGATTTGTATTTCATTTTACAATTAATTTTATCTTATCTTTAGATATTTCAGATAAGTCTTTGAATAAGAGTGTATCTTGAACGAAATGAGTACTTTCTTGATAAAAAATCGAAAAAGTATTTCTATAATTAGGAATAGGAAAAACCTGACGCACTGCTCAAAATTATAGCGCAAGTCGTAGGATGATGTAATACTTATTGTAAACTGTTGGGCAGTTAGAAAAAGATTTGTGAAACATACGAAATTTGTAATATCAGTCAAATTATAGTTATCAATGTCGACAAAACATTTATAAATAAATATGTTATCATGAAGGTCTGATAATATAATAATAATAATATCTTATCAATGGCGAACTGGTGACGTATGCAGAGCTTCGGAGACACGAGGAGATCTTACGTGGACTGCACCGGGAGGGCTGCTCTTAATCTGCCTTTTTTAAAAGCTCCTCTTTTTTACAATAGGTGGATCTAGATCTAGATCCACGGCAAGAGATGGGATGGAATCTAGACTCGCGACGCTGGTGGGGTTATTTTATGAGCCCTTGATTGTCTAGTCTCGACTTCATTGATCTGTTCACTAAAGTGAACAGATCAATGAAGCAATAATCATCTACTTTCCAGGATTACCAGCTGCAGCCTATAGTCCACACATAGGTATTTGTACAGACACTACGCCCGTGACACGAGGTGTGGCAGGTCAGTAGATACCTGGCGGCTTGCACAAAGACTGACCTGCAGAGCCATGAAGATGCAGAGGTACCAGGGCGGGCAGTCGTCGATGCCGTACGTGCAGTTGCCCTTGCGCTCATCTTGCTCAGGTGCGGCGTCCTTGTCCTGAACGAAAAGTTATGTTTTAGTATAAGGTATATGATTTTCGTAAACGTTTTTTTGATGGCCACCAGTGCCCATAGACATCCACATAATTGCGGGCGCGTTGTTTTCTTTTCTTCTCCCCTTCAATAGGCAATCGGAAAGACAAAATCGCCACAAAACGGTCGTGTGCAACTGAATGGCACAGCCTCTCTCCAATATACAGGGTTAGTTTTTGGACACCCGCCAAATTTTAAAATAAGGAACTAAAAGCTAACCCAAGAATGTATTTTAAATATTATCGTCTAATGGTAATATCTTGTTAAATAAAAAATAGATTTGAAATGGTCCTTAAAATACATTGATCGTTGTTCGCACACGAAATGTATCGACTTCAAGGTCAGTGACGCCGGCCGATCGCGACTCAAAAGTCAAATGCCAGGTGGTCTCCAAAAAATATGTTCATAACATGGGAAAAAGTAATTGTTTGCAATTTTTTTTTTTATTTCATAAATCTAATGCATTATTGATTCTGAACCAAACCTGTTTAAGAAGTCGAACAAGTTAAATGTTTGGAACTTAGGATACGTTCCAAATACTTATTTAACTTTTTCAACATCATTATCATCATATTATAGGGCGATGATGACTAATAGCCTATTTACTTATTGACATCTGTTACAGATGATTTTACAACAGACAAAACACGTCTTAATTTCATCTTTTAAATAGATTTTAATTTGTAACATGTGATTAAAAAGTTATATGTGTGTTACATATATATATTTATCATCATCATTTATCATTGTAATAGATTTTAGATAATAAATATATATTTTTTTTATTATTTAAGTATTACCATATTTTTTAAGAATTACAATAAAATAGGAAATGATACAATTAAATTTGAAAAGCATTCTCTTTTTAAATAATAAAAAAAAAACGTATTTAACATATATTATTATACGTATTATGTATATTTTTTGGGCCTTTTTATTTTAATTTAGCCACTGAACTACAAAAAAAAATATTCTCTGTACAAACGTTATTTGAACAAATAATAAAAAAAAAAAACCTAGCTGGTGTATATTAATGTCACCTAAAGTGTAGTGTCAACAACCTGCACAGTGCACACTTGTATCTGTTGTGTCAACAACTTGTACTACTATACTACACTATATTTTCATTCATTCTTTGACAGTCGCTGTGTAGACACTGCACGGGACGTATTACAATAAAACGCACTCTCTAGTCTCTACTCCCTTATTCCCCTTTTCGGAAGGGGACGACAGTCGGCACGACCGGACCGACGACTCCAAGAGCTCTCCGAGGTACTGAGGCGGCCTTGCTCTAGTCCGAACTATCATTTTAGAAATTTACTTATCCCATTTACAATTATCGTCCGATCCGGTTCTCGAAGACAATACACTCGCCAATAAATAAAATCACATTCACTTGTATTACGTAATATAAAGTTATTCATACCTCCGTATTTACAACCAAATAATCACCCTTCTTAGACATTTTTTCACAAAATGGCACTTGAGTATATTTTATTATTACGTTATATTATCTTGAGCTATATCAGTTACGCTAAGAAGTTGAGATAAGGCGCGTCGATATATCCACAAAGGTATAAAAACTACTTACTCGATCAGATGTATTGATATAATATCGCGGACTCGGCAAATGTCACATTCACGTGCTAAGTAAATCAATTTTTATGCTGCTGACGCGATAACAAGTGACGAAATATGTAAACCATAGATTTAGACCATAGACTTAGAATGTACACGTAGTGAGAACAATTCTAAATCTATGATGTAAACGGAACGTGAAGAACTGAAAACTAATACAAACTGTAGGCAATGTTTAACTTTAACACAGCTCAAAAGTTCATGACGTGCATTACGTATCACCAAAATTAAAAAAGTAAAATTACAATAGCATGTAATGCAATTATGTACCTAAATAAAGTATTCTATTGTTACTGTGTGTTGTGCGTGCAGCTAGCAGCTGGCGCACGTCTATGGCGCGGTACTCAAGGATTTACGTGATAAGCCATGAGTGTTCTGCTTGATATCAGCTAGTAATAGGCCTGATTAGGATCCGATGAAAAACTCATTAACTCTGTATGCGTGTTACAGAAGGTGTCATTATTTCAAATTGTTTATTATTAATAAGTATAATAAATATAATCAGCCCGCGTCACAATTCTATAAATAAACCCACATTCCTAAAACTTTGATACTGATGCTTACTGACTCTACTTGTCGTGCTCTGCTCATCTTTTTTCTACACATTGTATTTTAGGGTCAATTCACACCAAAGGCGCGGCGAAGGGCAGCGAAGCGGAGCGCAATTTATATGTCATATGAATTTCAACTTTATAATAATTTCTATAATAATTATTATCGCATGAGAAGCTCGAACGAGACGCGCGGATTCCCGCGAAGTCGTTGGAATGCGTGAGAAGTCGCTGGAACGCTCCAGAAGTCGCGAGAATTCGATAATAAGTACTATATCATGAGTTTATATTCCATTTATTATATTAATATACTTATATATGTATGTGTGTGTGTATGTGTGTGTATATATATAATTTATATGTATTTATCTATTATATCTTATATGCCGTAGTACCGAATATATTTAATACTACTAAGTTAGTTGTGTTTTTATTATGTATGTATTATTTGTTGTTTGTGCTATCCTATTGTGTGTAAGGAAATTATTGTATTTTCTTGAATGCCAAAAGGTTACCTGGAAGATATTTCTACCTAAGCAATAAGCCTTTAATAAGTTTAATAAGTATAATAAATACCTTTTGTGTACATAAACTAAGCATACCTTATAAGATTGTCTGTTTATATATTTGTGTACACAATAAAGAATAATTCATTCATTCATTCATTCATACCGCACGAGAGGCAACGGTCGCGGCGGTTAAATTCCACAGTAATAGATTTATCTCTCACTAAATCTCCAAGTACTACGCGAATGTGGCCGATTGTGCTAAAACACCAACAAACAATAAGGACATCATTGTTTTTCTATTTTTTATTTGTTAGATGAGGCTTCTCACTAAATCGTATAAACATATGAAACAAAAATAGTTGCTCAAAACCTGTTTTGATAAGAAAAGTCGAATTAACGTGTTGTGTTTATTTATTGTGTATATCAATACTACAAATAAATGATAAGCACAACATTTAAGGAGTTATGCCTCATCCAAAAGTGAACGTATTTGGCATTTGGCATTGTCATTTATATTGTTTTTTAGGTAATTAAGTCCTTTTTACGGTAAATTGATAATTAAATAAAAATAAATAGCGAATCTAATGATATTTAAAAAAATTAAATAAAAAGTGCCTGTCAAAAGTCATTAGCAAAGAGTGTACAAAATATCATGCAATTAACTTATATTTCACTTTGTTTTATACTGTTTACATAGACTTAATAAATACTTTTTATTTAGTCTATGACTGTTTATGGTTGGATTGTGAATAGCCTAGATGACGAGCCTGAAAGATTAGTAAACTGTTTTAATATCCCGCTTAAATCTATTAAATGTAATGAGGGTAGTTTGTCTATGGTGGGGTGGGCAACCGACTAGAGCACCGATAGGCCGCCGATACCAGAGTTTGAGAGGCGCCGGAACAACTCATTGGTTCAGCTTCTCTATGTATATATATATTTTTTTTTGTTTGTTCTTTAAGATGTCAGATATTTGTTGCCGCCTTCGCTGACGCAGCGACTGTGCCCTTTTAATATAATACTTTAATTGAATTTACAATTGTGGTACCGCGTCCGTACCGGTGCGGACGGTCGTGTTGCTTTCAGGGAGTCGGGGAAGAATAGCCTAGTTACGGAGCCGCTGTCCGAGTTGGAGTATCTCTTTTGCCAGGAGTCTTTGGAGATGTCTCGTATTAGGTGTTTAGCATACGAGAGAGAGAAGGCTTCATAGGCGTGCCGCTGTTTCAGTTTAAGGGCAGCCTCCTTTGCCAGCTCATCCGCTCTCTCGTTGCCCTGGATTTCTGCGTGGGCCTTGACCCAAAATAGGTCTACTGTGCAACCATGGCTCTCGAGGTGAGCAATGTCACGTCTGATGCGGTGTGCGATGGGATTTAGGGAACTGGGGTCTGAGATGCTCTGCAGTGCGGCGCGTGAATCGCTAACTACTGCAGCTTGCGGAGTGCCTCTCGATGACACGATGTTTATGGCTCTCGAGATAGCCACCATCTCGGCCTGGAAAACGCTGCAGTAGTTAGGTAGGGAAAATTTTGTCCTTCCCAGTTCCCGTCCGTCTGACCAGTAAGTGACCGCGCCTCCAAGGCGACCCTCAATCTTGCTGCCATCTGTATACAGAACCATGGTGTCAGCCCCCATCTTGTTGAGGTCATCCTTGGTGTTGATATGGTCGAAGACTCTTTGACTGCGACTGGCAGGGTGGGGGAGAGCAAATGGACTCACTCTTGCTTCCAATATCCGGCCCGGTAGCTCGGGCACAGGCTTGCCACGTGTTGCTCCCTGGCCCTGATGTCCAGTGGTAGAATTCTGGCTAGGAGACAAGCGGACATAAGGGAGGTGGTGCGGTGGGCCTTTGCGACGAGATTTGCGAAGAGTCGCGTGGTAGAGTCCAGTCTTCGCGCAATCTGTTTTTTCCCTGCAACTTGCCCCCAGACGTTTGCCCCGTATAGCATTGTCAGCTCAATCACCGCCAGATAGATAGTCCTGATAATATCGGGGTTAAATCCCCAGTGGACTCTTGCAGTGCGGCTGACGGACTTGTAAATGCCGATCACCTTCTTCGTGAGATCAACCAAGTGACGCACGAAGTTAAGGTTTCTGTCAATGGTCAATCCCAGTACCTTAAGGTGGTCGGCAAATACTATAGGCGTGTTGTCAATGTAGAGCTGGGGGAAGTCATACCTGAGCTTTTTAGTGATCAGCAGCGCCTAGGTCTTAGAGGCGGCGAACTCGAGCTTATGCTCACCACCCCACTCCGTCACCCTTTCAAATGCAGAGTTGAGTTTCTGCTCCAGCTCCTGAGCGGTGCTTCCCTCGGCTATGAGAAGGAGGTCGTCGACGAAGGCCTTCTCTATATTGGGAGGAAGAAGCTTCTCTATATTGGGAGGAAGATCTCCATCTGGTGTATTTGTAGTGGCCCCGAACAACATAGTTACGTCACTGCCTCTTCCCAGATCACCCAGATTCGTCCGTCTCCGGGGTACCACGAGCCGCCACGCCGATATATGTGAGAGAGGGCCTTTCCTCGTCCTGCCATCAGCGGATGTTAAAGTGTTACACGTGAATATCTGTGACGATTGATTTGTCTCTTGTATAAGGAGGCAAACGTGAAGTCAGAGCCGTAAAGAACACCATAGCCTATTGACATACCGCATAGAGGCTATTCAGATGCGTTGCCCTCCTTCCTCCTCCCACCTTCGTGGGCCACCTGAGCCGTGGAAACACGGGGTACCCCGCTAGTATCGGCTGCATGTTGTACACTACCTTTTACTGTCGTCTTGATAAGTCCTACATAGAGGCTCCCACCTTCGTGGGCCACCTGAGCCGTGGAAACACGGGGTACCCCGCTAGTGTCGGCT
>LUGF01040918.1:3156-15847 GCA_001625245.1 Calycopis cecrops | reverse complement strand
CGTTTCATTTTGATGCAATTCTGGACGGCGCTCCATACATTAATGGGCATTGTCCTTTCATGAATAGTTCGGTCAATATAGACATTTGAAATAACAATAATTCCCGGAAAGCCAAATTTTGGTGGAGACCTATAGTTTGCCATTACAAATCAAGTTTTAAAAGTCCCCATCGATCCTATGTGTGCTTAAAAATTTATTCGAGGTCAAAGGTCAAATTTGAGGTTTTTTGGATTTTGCTTGAAAACGGTATGTATAATCAAAAAAAGTTAGGGGCAAAGTTGTAGATCTTAAAATTATCTACAAAAAGGGTATCAATGATTTTTTTCTAACAGTTATCATTCCTGAGATATCGCGATTCTAAGAGTCATATTATACATGATATGCACATATAAGCCACGTATATACCAGGGTGAATCAAAAATTTTTAGAAACTTATATGTATTTAACCTTTGAGGAGGCAGTTGGATATTTTTTTTAAAGATTGACAATTACTTATTATTTATCCAGACTTTCAATTGTTTTCGACAGATCGTTCGCAAAATATTAATTTTATTGTTGCGAGTTCTGATAAAAAAACGAAACTATGGAGAAAATCGAGTTACGCGCGGTAATAAAGTATCTGTTCCTGAAAAATATTTCTACGAAAGAGATTTTTTCGGACATTCAACAGACATTAAGGAATGATGCTTTACCCTATTCCACTGTGGCTAATTGGGGTGCTGAATTTAAAAGAGGTAGGTAGAGCTATAAAGATGACCCGCGTTCTGGACGACCTTCAACCTCCATCACCGAAGAAAATGCCAAAAAAGTGGAAAAATTGGTTTTACACGTAACACGACAGAAGAATTACAATAAAACATTTAGCTAAGATCCTTAAGATATCGTTTGGTAGCATTCTGTACGAGGTGCGTACACCGGTTTCGTGCTCGACCTGGTACACGGTGGCCCAATTAGTCCTATAAGAACTCTCACTATACGGCCTGTGTGTACACCAGCTATGTACTCCAATGAATACCTATGTGACCCTGTTGATCCTGCTAACTATTCGTGCACGGTTGTACACGCTATGTACTCAATCCGAGTACCTAGGTGACTCTATTTAAGAATCACAGTGAGAGTGACTAGAAAGCTAGGGTGTCGAGCGTTGGCCCTCTCTCTCTCGTCTTGTCTCTCGGGAACGATAGTCACTCCTATAGTGAGCGACCAGCCACGTTTCGCTCAGGTGCTCCGGCACCGAGCGGAAACACGGCGGCAGTGGACTGTATCTTCTATCGGCGGGGGCGCTGCTGCAAGCACCTCTTCGTGCCTGTGGCTGCTCCTCCTGGCGCTGGTTCAACTGGGTTACGTCGGAGAAAATAGAAAGGGGAAAGAAGGGGGGTGAATGTGGGGCAGTGTGGACTAATAACACAGAATTATAGTTTGACAGAACTAGTGAATGTGAATGTGTTACGCTATTTTGGGAGATGGAGACACTTGACACCCTCGTAGTGGCACGAATCGGGTCCTCCGGCGAACAGCAGGGCTGCTATGGAGGCGGGCTTCTCGGGCAGCGAACTTCTATTCTTCAACTGCGCGGGTTTTCTATTTTTCGACTGCAACAGGAACTATTTTTAACTGCTACAGGAACTATTTCTATATTTGCTGACTTCTTCTTTCTTGAATCTGGACAGCGTGACTATTCCGATCGTGAACGAGTGAGTGTGTCTCAATCCCCCAATGTATGGCGTTAAGTATGCACCGAAAGCCGATAATGCGAGTGGGGCGCACGCGCTCTGTTTTCTATGCCTCTCTTTCGCCCCCAAACACACATTTCGGCCTGTCAGGCATAGGTGTGTGTGTGTGTATCCTAACCAATCTTTATTAGATAAAGAAAAGAATACAAAGAAAACATATTTACATATCAATTATACAAATTCAAGTATATTTAGCGAGTAAAAATCTAATTGCTAAACATTCAAACAAAGGATCTGTCTATCCTGCTCATATTTAAGCTACATAGAACATCACTATTATGTATTAGAAAATTTCCGTTAATACATAACACGATCATCCGTTTTTATGAGATGGCAACATCATCTTCTTTATTCTAATAAGAGTTAACAAAGATGGACTGATCGTGTTTCAAAGATAACTATTAATTATGCAAGAATCTCTAAATGAACTATTAATTTGACTCAATTATTTACTAGTGGGCAATTACAAATCATTATAAAGAGGACTATGATATATACTGATTACTAATTAGCTATTTCATCATTCGGGGCGGTCGTCCGGAACAATTCAGTCAATTTTAACCGATTCACTGTGGTTCAAAAAAAATGTCAGCAAGATGGGTGCCACGAATGTTAACCGAAGAAAACAAAAATCGACGATTGGATATTTCTAAGCGTAATCTCGAAATGTTCCAACGTGATTCAGATCAACTTTGCCGTCGTGTTGTAACCATGGACGAAACGTGGGGTTGGCATTAGAAAACATCTACACGAAAATTAGGGTTTTGAGGGTTGGATTCTATAGATTTAGGATTGGTTTGATTCTATAGACTTTCCAAGACCAATGATACTAGTCCTAGAATGCGGAAATGTTTAGTTTATTTTATATGAATTTTTGAAGTTATGTGAAATGGGACGACATTTTTTCCAAAAAAAGTGTATTATATAACACATTTATACCAATAAATTAGGGGAGGAGGAGGGAGGAATCAGCATGACCTCCTGAATTCGATGGTGGTTGTCGTTTTTCTTGGAATTGACCCCTTGACCCCCCAGGGGTCAAAATATAATATCGTCTAAAAACCCCTTATTTTTGCCGGACATGAACTGGGGATCATTTTTGGGGTCGACCCTCACTGGACCCCCGCTGACCCCCAAGGGGTCAACTGGGGGTCACTTCTATAAACCCCTTATTTTTGCTAGACATGAACTGGGGATCATTTTTTGGGTCGCACCTCACTGAACCCCCCTGTGATTTTTAAAATTTTTAGATTTTTAGAATCATACTTGGATGGGTTAGGTTAGGTTAGACTATATTTATACACAGCGAGCGAGCGAGCCTAGTGGATTGGCAAATCCTTATTTTTGCAGGACATGAACTTGGTATCATTTTTGGGGTCGACCCTCACTGGACCCCCCTGTGATTTTTAAAATTTTAGAATCATACTTGGATGGGTTAGGTTATGTTAGACTATATTTATACACAGCGAGCGAGCGAAGCGAGCGAGCCTAGTGGATTGGCAAGTCCTTATTTTTGCCGGACATGAACTGGGCTTATTTTTGGGGTCGACCCCCATTTGACCCCGAGTTGACCTCATGACTAACCTTAAAAATGATCTCTTAAGTCATAAAACGTCCAAAAACCACTTTTTAGACATTTTTATATTTTGACCTCTGGGGGGTCAAGGGGTCAATTCCAAGAAAAGCGACTACCACCATCTAATTCTTCTGGTAATTCTCTATCGACCTGTGCACTCAGTTTTCAAAAAAAATTACCCCACTTTTGTTACCTTAAGCAATAAGTATTTTTCGTATTTAATTAAAAATAGATTTTGTTTTTTTTTATATTTTTACTTAAGACGATTTAGAAAAAACGTAATGTTGACGGAACGGTATGTTTATTCACGAGCGAGCGAAGCGAGCGAGTATAGTGGGTCATTAGACCCAAACTTGCCCCGTTAGGTTAGAATGTTTAAGGTTGTAATGTTTAAACGTTAGTGTTTATTTTTTTTATTTGCAGTCAAAACACTTGGTGTTAGAAGATTTTTAGTTTTTTAAGAATTTTAGAAATGAAAATAGAAGGTATTAGGATCACATCTATTATTATGTGGTTTATGGATTTTCATACATTTTGAGGTTAGGTTGGTTTTTTGGCTATAACTTTTTTTATGTGTTTCCGCACCTAGGGACTTTAGGGTGGGCATGGGGGGATCCCCCCTCCCCCCCCACCGCTCCCGTCAAAACGTATATCGTGTAGATGTATTCTAATGCAACCCCGAAACGTGTGGGGTGGGTGACGGTGACGGGTGACGAAATGGGTCTACCATTTCGACCCGGAAACGAAAAGACAAAGCATGTTTTGGAAACGACCATCCTCACTACCCGTGAAGAAATTTCGAGTTTCTCCTTCCGCTGGCAAAGTTATGGCCTCGGTATTCTGGGAATTCCTTCACTATGAAGGAATTCTTTTTATTGATTACTTGCCAAAAGGGCAAACGATAACTGGATCCTATTATGCAAACTTAATCCCAAAATTACGTGAAGCGATTAAAGAAAAACTTCGTGGAAAATTGTCATTGGGCGTGTTGTTTCTCCAGGATAACGCTCCACCTCATCGTTCGGAAGTTGCGCTCACCGCAATCCGCAGTGCTGGCTTCGAAGTCCTTGATCCCCCACCATATTTTCCTGACTTAGCCCCGAGTGATTTTCACTTATTTTCAAAATTAAAGGAGCATATTCGTGGAACTAAATTTGACGATGATGGTTATGACTGCCGTAGAGGAGTTTTTTAATAGTCGAGAAAATGATTTTTTTGCGGAAGGAATAAGAAAGTTGGAAAACTTAAACATTCTAACCTAACGGGGCAAGTTTGGGTCTAATGACCGCGAATAACTTTTTAAGGACACATAGGATCGATGGGGACTTTTAAAACTTGATTTGTAATGGTAAACTATAGGTCTCCACCATAATTTGTCTTTCCGGGAATTTTTGTTATTTTAGCACTTTTTTATGTCTAAATTGACCGGACTAGAAGATCTGATAAGTTTTAACGCGAAGGAGTAACAAATACATTATAGTCATCATCCCATAGCATCCCACAGGAACATTTTTTCGGGATAAAAACTATCCTGTGTTAAACCAAGTTGCTCTCTAGCAAAATTTCATGAAAATCGGTTCAGCAGTTTTTGTGTGAAGAAGTAACAAAAAAAAACAAACAAACAAACATACAAACTTTCACATTTATAATATTAATAAGATATAAAATTCTCGTGTCACGGTGACCGGTGTCCGTGATTGAACTTCTCCGAAACAACTTGACCTATTCTCATGAAATTTTGTGAGCATATCAAGTAGGTCCGAGAATCGACCAACATCTATTTCTCATCCCGATATTCCCACGGGATCGAAAGTTACGCGGGTGAAACAGTAGGGCGCAGCTAGTATAATTAAAAAAATTCATATCAGACCTTCTTGGAATTGAAATGTCAAATGTGAAGAGAACCACATTCTCTAGGGAATAAAAATATACACACACAAGTAATTGTGAAAGAATAATACTGACGAACTCATACTGAACCAACACATGCAGTACCAGCAATACAATCAATATTATATTATTTAGTTCCCCCATGCATCAGGAAGGTAAATTCATACAAAAGCATCAAAACATGTGTGAGTAAAACGCGAAAATATTTCATACAAAATAATATATTTCTATATAAATAAATAAAACATCGTAGACAATTTCCATTTCATGGAGTATACAAGCACTATAAAATAATGATAATCAGGTAAATCCCCTGATCACCGGAAGTGTTACTGACAATCACAACAAAGTATAAATAAATAATAAATATCTCTAATATTAAAATTTATTTATTTGTATTTTATTTGTATCGAGAGATACTTCATCAATTATATTTGGCTGCAATGTCAACCGACAAACATAGCTGTATTTCATATAAAATATAAACCATCTAAGATGGTACTTTTAAAATACTTAATTAAGCAGTATAAATTACATACAACACCGACACACTCTATCACTTATCACTTCCACGATATCACCACTCATCACACCGTCGCTTGCTGTCCGTCTTCTCCATCATCATCATCATGTAGCAACATTGGTCTGCTTCCTGAAATAACAATTTTTAATATTGTTATATTCATCTCCAAAAATTATTTAATTTTAAATTTTGCAAAAATTCGCAGTGTTATGGATTTTTTTTTGTAAAAATATTTTAATGTTTACAAAAAAATTAAAAGAATTCAATTGAAATGAATTAGATTTATTTCACTTGGGGGTACTAAGGAGACGCCACTCAAGGAGCCAGACACCAACCATCTTGACATTTATGGTGAGGCTTATGATCAGGAGTAGACCAATAAAGGCTGAATATGATAGATTATGATTTCAGTCTAATAAACTATGTCTTAAAGTAAGTAGTACTAAGTCTTAAAGTCATTTACCGTTTCGCTTCAATCTCTTTCATCTGCCTCTCTGCCCGTTTCCAGATGTCTTCTTGGGCTATCTCTTTTTGTCTCTTCTTCTCAATTGCCCTGTTGTAATAGTCCTGAGCATCATTAGATGGCTTAAACACACCAGGACCACTTACTTTACTTGGTGCTGTTGAAGAGTTTACTACATTTTTGCTCACTTCAACACTTTTACTTGTTTTAACTCTAAACATGTTCTCTGGTGGCACAACCATAGGCATTGTATAATTTCTTTTTGTTTCTTTAGCCTTTTCTTTATTGTGATCCATATCCATTATAGATTCAATTGCAACATTTCTATTACGCTTACACTTATCAACTTTCACTTTTATACCTTTCTTAAGTGATTTGTCTTCAGTAGTTTTTGGTGTATCAAGATCATCTACAATTTCCGGTGATTCTATTTCTGCTACTCTGATATCACGCACCTGAAATTACAGTTTTATCATCAATATAGTATAGCAATGTTTTGATTATTTCCTCTAGAGCTAAGCTTGTGCTTTAAATATGGACCGGCAATGTGATAGTCATCAACTAGTCAGTTCAACTTCAAGTAGACAAGTAAGTAAGCTAAAACATGTAAAATTTTTTAAATTGTAGATTGGTGGTATACATTTACTCCAATTTTTTAACACGATCGCGCCAAGCTAATAGTCGCTGTCCTGACATTTTTCGACAAAAATAAAAAAGTCTGTGAAACTAGTTTTAAAGTGATATAGGACCTATAATTTTTTTTTACCCTCACTCATACAAGGTCGATAAAGGCACGGTTGCGAGAGGGATTAAATTAAACCACATATACTTAAGTGGCTACAGCTGATCCGAAACTATTAAAAAAAGTTTACGACGAAAAGTTTATATTATTTTTTTCAAACAAGTTAAAAAGCGAAAAAATGTAATGAAAAAATGAAAAAAATGCTTAGGATTTTTTGGGGTTTTCACTTTTTCACTTCACGCCCATCGATAGGCCTAGTAAAGCTTAATCGAAGTTGTTCTATATATTTTTTTATAAACCTAGTGTTTAGGCAAACAAAATATTTTTTTTTTCGGTATAGGGGGGCAAACGAGCAGTTTATATGGAGCCGAACCAAAAGAAGTAAATTACTGCTAAGTTATAATCGATCCATGTTTTACCCTGGGTACTATACTACACGATTTTTCAATTTCTGTCAACAGTCCGGAGTTTGGCGGTGTTACACCCCCGTGCCTCGGAGAGCACGTTAAGCCAGCCTTCGCCTGATTTCTCACCGGTCGTGTCGGATTGCTGTCCCATCGGAATATGAGAATGAGGGAATAGAGAGAACACTTGTGTCTGCGCGCACACTTGTGCACTATAATATGTCCTGCGCATCTGGCTCGTCCAGATTCCGTGTGTGGCGGCCATAACTGTCAGACACTTATTGTGAGCTCTACAATATTTAAATTTAAAACATTATAAAAATCATACCTGTGTAACTATAACCGTGAATACACCCTTTTTAAAGGGCAGCACAAGTGTTTTACTAACAAAACAGTTCAAAATACACATCAGAAACGATATAAAACGACTACTAAAAATTTTGAAGGAAAGAATATGGTAAACACATGGTAAACATTAGGCATCCTCAGACAAAAATTAAATTTCGAAGTGAAAGCAATAAGTATAATCAAAACTGGTACAAAAAACATTCAAACACCAATTTATCCGAGAAATACAGTGAAAGTTATAAATACAACCTAAAAACCTTTACAATGGCAATGCTTACGCCTCTACAATAGGATCCCAGAAAGCGTCCAAAAACTTTCGATTAACAAATTTAAAAAAGGTGTTAAAGAGCGTTTGTGTGGTAAGGCATACTATAAGGTAACAGATTATATGACAGATACCACATCTTATATCCTCCTCCCAGGCTGTTTCTGTACCATAATTTTTTTTTTTTAAATTGTATTGTATTATATCATTAATAATATGCAAATGTATTTGTATTCTTATATTTTTTTTTTTAATCTTTCATATAACAACATGAGGCCCGCTGAGTTTGTTTCGCCGGTTCTTCTCAGGACAGGGCTAGGGTTGAAACGGTGGTAGATTTTATTGTTGACGTTCAAAAAGTAATTCCTGTAATTCTATTTTGAATAAAAACTTTTTGACTTTTGACTTTTTTTTTGAAAAGTATTAAAACCTAACCTAACAAACAAGTGTTGCCATACTAAAAATATTGCCAGCATAAGAAACTTAAAAGCATAAGAAACAATCTTACAACATTATTCAACATGATATTAGAAACTGAGACAATACCAAAACCATGGTGCAGCTCTGACATCACGCTGATCTATAAGAAAGGAAACCCTTTAGACATTGGAAACTATAGACCTATCAGTCTACTAGCCAGTACCTACAAACTATTCGCATCTATTCTTCTAAAACGAATAACCCAGGCCATAGAACAATCACAATCAGAAGAACAGGCAGGCTTCCGCTCTGGCTTCAGCACAACAGATCATATCCATACCTTGGAGCAAGTAATGGAAAAGTATAAGGAATTCAATAGAAAACTATACCTTGCTTTCATCGACTACAGAAAGGATTTTGACACAATCAGTCACGACTCTCTAAGGCAATCACTGGAATCATCTGAAGTTAATCCAAAATATATAAACGTTTTAAAAAACATCTACAGAAATAGTGTGAGTACAGTAAAGCTAGAAACGAGAGGGGCTGAAATTAAAATCGAAAGAGGGCTAAGACAAGGTGACCCGTTATCACCAAAGCTATTCATAGCTGTTCTCGAAGATGTATTTAGGCAACTGCGTTGGGATAAAAAAGGAATACAAATAAACGAACACTTTTTAGCCATTTAAGATTTGCCGACTATATAGTGATCTTTGTCGAGAGCCACGAGAAACTAGAAAACATGATATGCTCACTAAATGAACAAAGCTCAAAGATAGGACTAGAAATGAACATGGAAAAAACAAAAGTAATGAGTAACAGCCATAAGAAACCTATCACTATCAAAGGCACAATTATAGAATATACAAACAACTATATATATTTAGGCAAACAAGTATCATTCTCTAAGACCAACAATGAAGATGAAGTTTCAAGGAGAGCAAGTATAACTTGGAAAAAATATTGGTCCTTGAAAGAAATACTCAAAGGCGACTATAGCATGCCTATAAAAAAGACAGTCAGCGATGCCTGCCTCTTACCATGCCTATTGTATGGCGCACAAACATGGGTCTATACAAATAAAATAAAACAAAAGATCAGAAGCACTCAACGAGCAATGGAGAGAAGCATGCTGAGAGTCCAAAAAAAATTAAACAGAATAAGACACACTAAGATCAGAGAAAAAACCAAAGTTACTGACGCTTTGACATATGCCCTGCAATTAAAGTGGAAATGGGCAGGCCATGTAGCACGACTTCCCAACTCTAGATGGACCACAAGGTGCACCTGGTGGGAAGGACCATCTGGGAAAAGAAATGTTGGCAGACCTTATAAACGTTGGAAGGATGACATCATACTCACAGCCGGAAAGCAATGGACCAAGACAGCAAAGGACCGAGAAAAATGGCATAGACTGGAGGAGGCCTTCACCCTAAGAGGGATCCATGATGAAAAGGAACCTACAACTAACGATACTAACACATAAAATAAGAAACTTACCTTAAACCAAATACTAACATTATCTACTAATAACTTAAATGTAAAACTCTAAAAAGGCTTTATTATTATTATTATTATTATCTGGCTCGTCTCTATAGAGATGGCCGCCGAATCGGCTAGGACGAATCCGAATCGGCTATACTACACGAATGCACTGTAAATGTTTGCTTATAGTTGCCTATTGAAGAGATAATTAAATCGAAAAAGTATAAAAAATTTGATTGGCTATCAATGTATCGATTGGCATTAAAAAAAAGTGAAAAACCCTTCTGTTTTGATCCACTGTGAGGCGTGTATAGCAAATGTGTATAGCTTATGATACACATGGCAATGAACGTGTTAATTATAAATTATTGTTACAAACCTCTTCCAGTATTTTTTGTAGAAGGCCCAAATCTGGTGTCACATTTGAGTTCCCATCAGCAACATATTGCTGCAAAAAATGTTCTTCGGTTTCTGTAATGTTTATAACATATTAGTAAATAAAAATGTCTAAGTCATTTACATTTACTGATATTGTAGCCAGGACTCGTACAATAAACCTGGTAACTAAATGATGAATATGCCACTTAGCCAAAAAAAGCTTTTCTTTTATATTAAAGTCAGAGAGTTAAGATAAGTTGTCCCATTACTAACTCTGCTCTCTCCAAAATGGAAGAAAAACATTCAAAGAACACATCTCCTCTAGATCCCCTACGAGATAGTCAGAGAGAAACAAGTATCAACAGCACAAAACAATATGTGCCTTTTTCCCTCCACATTTGTTACTCACGTCGTATAAACCTGCTGGATGACGGTTGTGAAGATTTTTGACTTTGATTACTATTTACTTTTAGTAGTAAACAAATACTATATATACAAAAAATATAATATACTTAAATTGTGTGTAAGAATAAAGAATAAAGTTATTAAAGACTGTATTTACCTTCAAGTATTTGTAAAGATGGTGGTTTTGCATCGGAGGACACAGTGTCTACACTTGCAACGGGTACATTCCCTTGTGCTATTGCCAGATCTCGTAAAATTGACTGTTTATTCTTCCAATCAGTATTCATGGTGATAATTTTAGGGCTTCACTAAACAAAAGATAAATTATTGCTGAAAAGATTTTACAAATATCAGAAAATGGGATAAGTAATAAATGCTAATGACTGAGATTCAGAGTGAAAACTTTTATAGAAATTGCTTATAAAAAGATAGCAAATAGAAGCCTGCTGATGCTAACCCACTTTGGACAGAAATTGAAGTTGAAATCTTCATACATTGTGCACAATCAACACAATAATTGTCATCCACAATATATAAATTATAATTGTAATACCTATCAAAACTCATTAAGTGCATACCTATATTTTCGAAGTTATCGCATTGTTTAAAAAAACCTTATTCTTAGCTCTGCAATAATTAACTGTTTACCTCATAGATTATACATTTATACTGAGAGGTTACCTACTTGCTATTGCCAGTACAAAAGTTTGTTTACAAACACTCGAACATATGCATGAGTCATGAATATCAATTTGCAAAACTAGATTAGATTACGCAAGTTACGGTCACCAACCCAGATCAGTCGTGATGGAGAAATATTAAACATTTTACCATTATACTTAAATAGTCAGCACTCAAAATAATGAAAATAATATCTTGTATTTAGAAATACAACTCTAGCACGGATCTCTATTGTGATAAAGGCTATAGTAAATTATGTACTTTTGTGTCTAATAATAATTCTCATTATGTACTATTTAAAGTAGATCACCAATCTACAGTCTACACTCTACATCTGATCACAAATCACAATCACAGACACAAACTATATAGAGAAATCACAGAAGACATTTACCCTAAAATCACAATTCACAAATCTTTTAAAGAAATAATTAGGAGTGCACGATATATATCGATATTTCATAAAATATCGATATATGTACACGATATATCGCTTCAACCCGATATTATCGAATCACTGAGTATCGATATTTATATCGATATATTTCATCCGATATATGAAATATCGGATGAAATTAAAATCACATTCCAATACATTTTTATATTAATTTCTTTGTTTACGATTGAGTTAAAATAAAATGTACCCCGAGTTATTGAAACACTAGCTTTCACAATAACGGAACGTAACGACAAAAGTACTAAATATTCTCTCATAATCATAATAATCTGTATTAATGTATTCTGTACAATCTGTAGCTGTACTCTGTGGTTGCTCGCTTAGCGCTTTCTACTTGTCGTTACTCGCTTTGTTTCAGTGCAAAATAAATAATAGTTGTACTACACAGACGCGGTAAGTTTAACAGATAGTGTCACACTACATGCTTCCATGCAGCCTAATTGGGCCGGCACGGCAGGGGAGGTACCTCTTCTCTTACACGAGACTGACTTAAAGTGGCGGTGTGTAAGTGGCCTTCGGAGGTGAGAGGAAAAAGGTGGGCAGCGCATCTGTGTAGCCTATATGCGGATGTCTGTGGGCGTCGGTACTCTTGAAAATAGCTCCAACTGCTCGTTTGCCCCCTAAACCTTAAAAAAAAAAAATTACTTACGATATATCGAAAATATCGATATATTTGGTCGATATATCGCAAAGTATCGATATAACGATACGATATATTATATCGAAAAAAATATCGATATTTTTTTTACATGAACATCCCTAGCTCCCCGCCGTACACGCGCGGCACGGATCAGCTCGTCGCGTACGCAGAGCCGCGCTAAGCGCACCGACCAATCCAAACATGGTATATTAAAATCTCCTACTAAAATAATACTTTCATTAGGGTGATTATCATGAATAATATTGAGAACATCCATTAAT
>LUGF01040903.1:213352-236623 GCA_001625245.1 Calycopis cecrops | reverse complement strand
ATATTGTGCAGTATCATTTCGGCTTTGTCGAAATACTTCGTGTCTTGCAGTACAGCTAGCTATCAGTTATGCATGATATCTTCTGCGACTGTGTTCTAAGTCAAGATGGCACCTGAGCTTGGACATTCTGTAATATATCATGAGCAGATTGTCTCGACACAATACAAACAGTGTGAGATGAAATTGGATGAGTCCGTTTTGTGTTTAAACTCAAAACCCATCGGTTCCCTGCTCTATATACTACCGGCCACTCGGGACAACTGAGTAAATATGTCACTAACGATGTCTGTTTGCACTACGGTAATGTACACAGTCAGTATTGCAGCAATTCTGTAAATCAGTTGCGCTAATTACACACCAGTCTGTTTAACTTGTTGCCAATAAGGTCTCAACTCTCAAGACTTGTATTACAAAACTTTTATCTTTGGTAACCTAACGTTATAAAATCAGCCTCTAATTGGCCTACGAAAAGTGATCTGATATTTTAATTCTAGTTTCATCCAGAGTTGTTCAAACGTTTTTTATTAAAATATAGAGCAGGGTTGTTGCGGATGCCCTTTTTCCACATCCGCGGATGCAGATACTTGAAAGCTCATATCCGTGGATGCGGATGCGCAGCTAAGGATATTTTGTAAAAAAAAACATCTGTCCACCCCTCCGCCTACGCTAACGTTCCAAAGAAACCTGGGCCAAAGTCTTCTATTGCATTGTATCACAATGGTCTGAAAATCACTCGATTTCTACAGAATGATAATTACATATCTGTCAAAATCAAGACTTTATGAGACCATTGACGCACAATGGAAACAAACAAACTTAGGGCCCTGTTTTTCGGGAACTAATTGAAGATTTTAAATTTTAAATTTAAGATTTTTAAAGACGCAAATGAAATCCGATACAGCAGATTTTGAGTGATGTGTTTTATTATATGCATTGGTTTTTTTAAGAGTTATCTTTTATTATCACTGTCCTCTTTGTCGCAGCATTTGTGTTTATGTTTGGTGATACAGTAATTATTAAATATTTAGTGTCTGTTTTTTTTATTTTATTTATTTTGATTTAATTGTATAGTTAGACTATATGTATGATTAGAAGAATAACAGTACGATAGTAGTTTTAAAATTGCTTAATTAAACATTAATAACGGCCAGTACCGGTGGCTCATAAGGGAGGAGGGTGAAGGAGGACAACGCGTCTGCATATTATGTGTAATGTGAAGTTCATGGGCGTCGGTAGTCCACAAATGGCTCTGATTGCTCATTTGTCCTCTTTATTATATATAAAAATATTACAATTACATAGTTGCTTCTGAGCCATCGTAAAATGATTGAAAATGAGTCGAAATTTCTTATATTTTTGCTTGACTGTTTTAATGATTTCCTGCAAATCTAAACAACTGCGAACATTCATTCCATTTCATCCATGAACTGTACAATTTATGCAGTTATCCAATGCTGCTAATGGCACAGCTTTTTTCTTACTTGTCGTGGCTTGTAGTACATCCGAATTGATTATTTCCTTTCTCCGCAATTACGGATGCGGATGCGAATATAATATGCAATATCCCTGATACAGAGTTATTAATTATGATATTCTGGTCTTGAAAGTTAAGTAATTCATTAGACTAGAATAATTATATTTCGGTTTTCTAAAATAAATTAATTCTTTATTAAAATAACAAAAATATAGCAGTTTAGGCTCAATAATAAGATATCAATGAACAATTAGAAACATTCATCTTTACATATACCTATGGAGTTATTGTTCTATCTTTGGAAAAAAAATCTCTTGACTAAATAATAAAATATAATATTAAGGTGCAGCTTAAATGAGTCATTAAGTATGTTACAAGCCCATGTGTGCGGTATTTTGTCACCACTTCAAATCCTGTATGAACTTTCGGCGTAAAGTTTTCAAGGAGTGCCTTACTGCCTTCTCTTCTAAAGATGAATGAGAGAAATTTAAACTTACCGCTATTTTTAATCAATTTAGATATCGAGGAACTTGCTTACGACTTAGCTTAGTAGTAAATTCGTCAACGATAAACATACTAAGCAGTGCGGAAAGATAGTGGTCTGAAATTAAACTTTTGTTTTGTAACAGCCCTTTACTAAATAGAAGTCTAATTTCAGAAAACTTGGTATCGTAGCTATTAACTTACGTCTATATTATATGAGCTAGTATTTAATCCATTGGCTAAATCCCTAGTAAAGGGGGCAATGATTTATTTAACTTACCAATTAGACAATATCACATCTGAAAAAACATAAACTATGTCAGTACTAGTGTATCTAGAGTAAAACAATATTTTAAATTGTTCCTGCTGCACGTATCTCTGCGGATTTTAAAGTTAATGCCGGCGCACTTTACTGCGGCCGGTATAAAACTATTACAACAATAAAATGGACAGTTATTGGCCTCCTGAGATCCGGAACACTTAGCTATATATACGATTGGGCAATAAGGCCAATTTATTTATTTTATATCTTGAAAATCTGAGTTGTATCACCTACGGTATCCTGCATTTGATATGCATCTTTTTACAGACTAAAAAAATAACAGTAATTCAGTTTGACACATAATACATACACAAATACTCACTGTTAAGTAGGTACGACACAAATAACAGTTCTATATGTATGAAGTTAGATTCGACTCTCAAATCAATATTAGAATATTAATTTGTAATTTTTATAATATCTAAACCATAGAAATTAAGTAAAATAAATATTTTTACAGACAGTACTGCTCATATTGAAGGTATTGCACATTATAAACAGTTTTTAGTGTTAGTTTTCTTTCTATCTTCCATATTAAAAACTCCTGACCTATTTTATTACCTCGAGTTTTTATAGCCGAACAGGCGACGGTGCTGTTTGAATTGAAAACATTCATGCAGTAGGTAACCTTTATTCATTTCTTTGCTCCACACCGTATTTGGAATAAAATAACGAATGAGCTTAATGCGTATTATTGTAGATACAAAGCACATTCAGAACCACAATGACCACCAAACAAATATGCTCGGCAAATGAGTACTTTTGAAGAGTGGCGAGTATCCCGCCCAGTAAGTTCCTGTTCCTTGTACTTTTATTGGTAACTGTCCTAAAATGACAACCAGGGCTCTATGTGTATTTTGTGTTATTTTTTTTATATAGTATAGGGTGGCAAACTGTAAGAGGTAGTGCGAAGACTGGAGAGGTACCTCTTGCTTACACGAGACCGGCGTAAAGTGACAGATGTGCTGTCGCGTTTCGTGCGGTGTGTAAGAAGTAAGAAAAGGAAGTGGGAGGAGAAAGGAGAGCAGCACACCTGTACACTGTACAGCATACGCACATACGTCTCTTTACACTTGTATCGAGTGAGTGGTACCTCCACGATAGTGCTGGTCGAATACTTTTTTTTATAGTATAAGGGAGCAAACGAGAAATCAGAGCCATTTTTATGACTACCGACGCCCACAGACATCCGCATAGCGGCTATACGGATGCGTAGCCCCCTTCCTTCTTCTCCCCCTATAGACCATCGGACCAATTCGGCTGCAATTCAATTCGGCAATGCACTACCTCTTACTCAACAGTGGCTAGATGGTGCTACCTATTTCGTGTAAGTCCACAATACTATCGGCCAACATAGTGTATGCGTGTGTGAGTGATGTGTAGTAAGTAGTATAATGTCGATTGTTATGTTGCTACTGTCACTTTTCAGCGATAGGTACCACCTATGTGCTGCTGTAGCATGGCATTACCTCTCATAAAAAGTTGCACTCATTGTGAGACTGTTTCAAGTTCAAGATTATTACAATAACTCGCAAGAAATCCGAGAGCGTCCCCAAGCTATTGTCGTTCATAATCTGAAGTTTTGTCAAGTGATTCTCTCAAAATAAGGACTCAAGTGTAATTCATTTCGAATGCTCCAAAGGTGAGGAGGAAGTTTCTGGAAGTAAAATTTGTCTCCCAACTTCAGAGGTCACCTCCGCGCGCCCGTAATAAACGGCCCCTGGAACACTCATTTAGTAAGTTATGGAGCGAACTTCGGGGATTTCAAAAGCCGTTTATGTTTATTCGTATTATAATGTTTATTTTTCACAAGTGATAAAATTTTATTAATTGCTTTTTAAATGTTATTCCCTCTTCTCGTTCTTTATTGTCTTGCCCGGGGTCTTTGTTGGAAAGTGTTTATTAAATTTTATGTTTTACAAATTTATTACGAGCTTTTAATATAAAATTGTATAGCGCTTAAACTCTTTAAGATTTTGATTAGCATGTTGTTATGACCAATATTTATTTTATAATCATGAGGAACTAATTATTTTATAATCAAATGGTAATAATAATATTTAAGCGTGAGAAGGACAACTTTTTTCTTGCAAGAATTTGAGTTCTTGGCTCTCAGTGAAAGAGATCTTTGTTCACTTATGAACGGACAACTCACATACGATCAGGTGACAGAATCGCTCGATAACTTTCACAAAAGCATGCCGATAAATAAACACACACACACAAAACAGTAAAACACAATATCATATTTTCCTACATATAATAGCTCCTACCTACCTACCTATAGCTATACATTACATTTATAAATGTGCGAGTAATGTCATTTATAATATTTTAAATGTTTCCGATTTCCTTGGCGTAGCCGGTCTTCGGGTGCGAGAATCACTGTTATATTTTCATCCAAATCAGCCTGCATGCATATTTAAATGATAGCGATGGTTATATGCACATATTCAGACTGGTATCGCATATCAATAAACACAAATGAATAAATACCGAAAATATTAACACAGACCGGGCATATTTGCGTAATATTATTGGAAAACTTTAAAACTTGCCTCGCTTGCGTATCCTTGTTTATCATCCTCATTTCATATGGCTTATGATCCTATATTACAATGTCTATACTTCGCAACCATTTTTCGACTGGTGGGTGTGGACCGATGTAGTTCAGACAATCTTCCTAAGAAATATCGAAGCAGACAGTCGTTCACAATATGGGCTAGAGTTTCGTCAGGCTCTTCACATTCGCAGGACGGTGACTCTCTTAGCCTTCATTTATGAAGATCATGATTTGAACGACCATTACCTGTTCTGAATCGAACATGATAAAGAGCTCATAACGGACCCAACAAAAAAATATATGGTTTAAGCGCTTCTTGTCCGGTTTGGGTAAAACTGAACCCTTGTTTATGAATCGCAACGAACCTTCCATTTCTAGGGGATATAAAATATTGACACGGCGGAATATCGGCCGAATTACTGTGGATTCATTAAGAGTTGGCGAAGTAAATTAGTGATTAGTCGGTGGGAAGTTTAAATTAATAAATGAATACTAAACTAATGTATAATGGCATTATGTAAGGCTTGTCTCGTTGCTTTTGAACACGATTATATCTCGATTTCTTGGTTTTTAGTAACAGGTTACAGGTATTTTTTCATTGTAGCTGAAGAAAGAAAAGATACATTTTGTTAGAATGCCGACTACCGTATGAATGAACCTAATCAGATTGGTGAAATTGTCTCCCTCTCACATATCTAATGGCTAGGCATCGGCATGAAGACTTATCATATGGATTGTAAAAGCACAGCTGACCCAACGAAGGAATAAAGTAAAGGATGCACAACAAAGGTCTAGTTATGTGAATATTTTTATGTCGCTGCTTACGATCTGGTGACCTACCAGCTTGTTTGCCTCAACTATAATGATGGTGAATTAACCTACTAACAATTGAATTTAAAAACAAAATCCAACAGTTTAAAATATTCATTCATTCGAGACTGCAAGGAACATAATAATCTACATATAATATAAATACTACTTGAAATCATTACTCTGTTGGGTAAAACGCAAAGAAAATGAAATAAAACTCGACCCATCCGCAATGCACTTATAAAATATCTAAATAATTTAGCTCTTATCACAGCTAGCGTGCTCGTTACTTTAGTTCTGCCGCGAAAACCTTAAAAATGTTTACAGTTCCAGGCTTAATTACTTAAAAGTTCCAACCTTTCTGAGGGGATAAATTATTCGTTGTTATCTCGCTGCGGAATTTATGATTTCCTTTCGGGGAGTTTGACTTTACTAATTATATCTAATCTGTATTGAAACTGACCGGGTCCAATCGATAGAGGCCCGTGGCCATTTTGAATTTCGATTGCGGATTAGCTAATTGCAAAATCTAATATTACGATTAGCTTCATCATGCCATTTGATAATCAGCTCTTATTCGGCCATGGATTCCTCTTCATCATCATCTTACATAATATTTCATCATTCAGTTGTACATAAAACATCTAGTTTTAAAAGTAAAAGAGAAATCTTTAATATTTGATCAAACATAGTTATGCTAGTCTTAATTTCATTACCTTAATGTAGATGTTTTACCGAAATACAAAAAATGTTAAACATCTATTATCCCGCAGCTTAAAGTCTCCACGAAGAAGAAAATCACAAGTAGGTAGGTACTTTTAAGTCAGTAAATTCGACTTGTCATTTTGTAGTAGCAGACATTTTGTGATTCAGTCCTTAAAAGTCCGGCATTACATCTTACAAAATTAATTATCTTTTGAAAGCAAACCTTTTCAGATTCTTTTAGGGCGAAAAAATATTTTATTAATTGAAAGAGACCACAGAAATTCATTATTTATTAGTTAAGTCCTGTTCCATCCTGTAGTCTTTGAATAAACATCAAAAGGAGAAATTTAATTTTTACTTTTATATATTTTGAATCTGTAGTAAATATTTATAGCCGTGTGAAAGTACTTTCCTTAGTTTATTAGTTAGCGGTTATGAAAATTGGTCGTACCAACATAAAAACCTTCGTGGACGCATTCAGAACAACTTTACACATTCTCAAATGTATTATGCATTACAATCCGTCCAGAATGGACATACAAATATACATTCCTTTTTATATTTATAGATAATACATTCGTGTCTGAATGGAAATACACATACAAATTTCAACCCAATCGATCAAGACGTATAGTAGTTGACATACCGACAGCAGCGCTACTTACCGGATTCAATTGTATTTTTAAGCATCCAGGAAACCATCGAAATACCCATATAAAATTTTAAGCCCAATCGGCCATAATTAAACCAAATATAAAATATAGCCTATGTTAATCTGTGATAATGTAACATTCAAATAGTGAAATAATTTTTAAAATCGGTCCGGTACTTTCAGAGACTATTCGTTACATACAAACACACACATACAAACAAATCTTTCCACTTTATAATATTAGTATAGATATGTACGATAAATGGACAACTAAATTAACGTAGACATTTTATTAAACGAACAGAATAAATTACATTAGTTAAGTTATTATTATTATAATATTAGTGTTAACAATAAGTCCATATACACATATCGGTGTACGAATTTGTTAATTCTGGCTAACTTCTTCGTTTGGTTGCTTCTGTGTACAATCTATCCCAAGAGAACCATTTTTGAGGGATATTATTCTACAACAAATTGTAATTTGTGTGTTGTGGTTCTACATCTGTTCAGCAGTAATTGTGTTAAAGGACAACAAACATACACACGATTTTTCGAGGGGCAGGTTGAAGAGGGATGATTAAATTACTATAGAGGGCCTTTTAGTTAATACATTTATGGGCGAACAGAATAACTAATGTGTATGGTTTTGTTTACGGTTGCTCGCTACACTGTATAGTTCCATTTGATTCAGAGCAACAGCACACACGAGACTTTTAGACGCGGCTACCGGCGACTAGTCGCTTTTTAGAATCTGAATGCAGCGACTAGCGCGGGGAGCGCACAGACTTAGGGTCAATTCACACCAAAAGCGCGGCGAAGGGCAGCAAAGCGGAGCGCAGTTTATGTGCCATATGAATTTCAACTTTATTTACATTGCTATAGTACTTATTATCGAATTCTCGCGACTTCTGGAGCATTCCAGCGACTTCTCGCGCATTCCAGCGACTTCGCGGGAATCCGCGCGTCTTGTTCGAGTTTCTCATGCGATAATAAGTATTATAGTACTTATTATAAAGTTGAAATTCATATGACATATAAACTGCACTCCGCTTCGCTGCCCTTCGCCGCGCTTTTGGTATGAATTGACCCTTAGTCATTAATGTGTATCAATTAACCCTTAACTGGAGTCGGGGGTCAAAAATTAAGCCCACGATTCATATTTTTCCTCATACTTTCGCAGTTTTGTTACCAATACGCACGCTCATCTATGTATTCTCATTACGTCTCGAGGTGCGGCGGGTGACGGACGTGCGTCGCTGTGCTATTGCTGGAAGCAGCGGTACGTACCTAAAAACGTATCCTACGTGGGGTCAAAATTAACCCCCAACTCAGAAAGTGTGTGTTTTTTGTATGTTCATTCCCTAATCTTTTATTGTGTTTTTTCAGTAATTTACTATCATCATGACTGGTAGGTCCAGTAGTGCAGAAGAAGAAGAAACTCCCACAACTTCTGGACTTTTTAGAGGTAAATATAAAATAGATTCAAGTGGGCAAAAATCTGCCAAGTTCGTCACACATAAGACAGCATAATATAATCACACACCTTCCGGGGTTGGCAGGAGAAGCGCGTAGTAAAATGAATATGTCTGAAATAAAATCTTAGCAATTACTGATCTCTGATTACTTATTAGAAATAATATGCCTTCATACAAACAAAAAAATATCGGAATTTCCCGAGCGTTTCAAAGTAAAAAAAAAATTATTAGTTTACATGAACGATCTAGATAGAGAATGTAATTTTTTTATTTTTAGTTGATCTCAAAGGAAGCTGTGATTTTTGTTATTGTTATTATATAAGAAAGAGGTTATAGAAGCAATTTTATGTTAATAATGTATTTTTATAGAAATTAAGATCTCTCTTAGTAATTAAAACTTGATTTGTTTTGGTATAAATAAAAGAGATAATAATAAAAATATACATGTTTTTAATTTTATACTTCACCAAATATATACATAATAGGGGTAAATTTTGACCTCCGACTTCAGTTATGTTACCATATTTTGCGACTCCAGTTAAGGGTTAATGTCAATTAATATCTAAATGCAGTCCCGAGATCGCGATACTGTCGTACGACTCTACTGCAACAGCAGAGAGCCGCTAAATCGTGTGACTGCATCGATGCAGTCGCAAAGTCACCGGTCGCCATGTTTAACAGTCTCATATGTACTGTTGCTCTGAATCAGATCAGCTATCAGCTTTCCCTAGATTACAACAAACAAACATTTGAATTTTCACATTTATAACATTAATAGAATAGGATGAAGTAGACATTTGACATACGATGATGATAATTCAGTTTTAAGATTGGATGGGAGTGAAACCTGCAGGTGTCGGTTTGTTTTGAAAAAGAAGGTCAATGCCTGCATCTTCTTGGTCCTGAATATATTATATCTTTGTATTTTACGTTGAGGGTAAAATGTATTTACGCACCTTTTACGCAACCCTGGGCAAGACGGAAGGGTGTGCCAAACTCAGTTCAAAAAAAGTGATCTCGTACGGAGGCCGTATCACCCTACTGACTAAAGCTTAGTCTTTATCGGACGCCATTTCAATGTATTAAATATTAAACCGTATTTTAAGTTTACATAATTCCAAAATCAATGCATGTTCTTCGTCTATAATATATATTTATTATAACATATAATTTAAACCAAAACTATTTCGCTGTAGTTTTTACAAAACGCTTCTTAATTTTCAATTGAAACTTGCAAACGTCTGCCGCGCAAGTAAGTACAGAAATAAATCCTCCGGGAACAGATTTATGCTCTCAAATACTTAAAGCTTGTTTTAGCTTAAAGCGCGAAATAAAACAAGCTCGATCTCAAACGACCGCCGAGTATTATTTAGTGAGATGAATATTGTATATCTTGTGTCGCTTAAAGTTATGAGTAAATTTTACATTTATTTGGAGTAATTATATTATCATAGTAATATAGGCTTTCACATTTGTAATGTTGATAGACTTATTTTATATCTAATTATATTGGTACTTGAATTAACAAGGATTGGAACATTTTGTGACATTTAATTATGTCGCCGTGTCAGTAGGGTAAAGCAGTATATAGTTTACCGTAAGCCGATTGGATCCAAGCGACGGGCCGCTGATAAAACACTGTTAAATAAACAGACCTTTACGTCGGGCAGAGAATGAATATTTATGTACAAGTAGCTTGGAGGATGCTCAAGGACTCATTTCATTAGGTAACTAAAGCTAACGCGAGATTTAAGAGCTCGAACTGTTTAAAAAGGTATGCTTTGATTTGTAGTTAGATTGTACCGTTGCTTACGTCTATGTTTATTCTGCAGCTGAATAAAGCATGGGCGTTAGGAGTAAGGAGGATTAATTTGATTTAAACGATAACTACAAATCTTATCCATTATATACTTAAAGCTGGATATGAGTTTTTGAAAGTTGAAACATATGAGGGGCTTTAGAGAACAATCAACTCAGTTAAGTTAATGCCCTGTTGCTGATAGATCCGGGGCACTCCAACACAGCGGCCGAAGGCTCTCGCAGTGGTTTTTAGTCGGTAGGGGCCCCGTGCCGAGTCCGACACACCCTTCCGGCTCACCCAAAGCCGGTTGGACGGTGCCTAAAAGATTTTTTCCTGTGTCAAAAAAAAGGTTATATCTCCTCCACTTAAAAAGAGTTGGAGCATAATTTATCTAGTATCTGCCCGTCTGGTACACGTATCAAATCGCTAGCAACGTCCGGTAGTTTGTTCAACAGGTTTATTCTCTAACGTCTAGCGCCTTACCGGCCTTTTAAATAAGAGTAAGCTCTTTTCTTGAAGAACCCCAGGTCGTATAGGTTCGGATATTCCGACTGTGGTAGCTGGGTCCATAATGATGTTGTGCGTGGTAAGAAATTGCGCCTGAAACACAGAATAACATCTTAAACAGTCCTTTTTATAAAATGCAAAAATCTGTTAAAACCGTTGCACTCCTTACTAACGAGTATTTAACAGTAGCGAGGCAAGGATCGGTTGCTATTCCGCAGCACGCGTCCGTGTAATTTATTTTAATCATTTCACAGCTCGGTTTGCGAACGCCACAAATCTGCAGCATCTGCTTCGAGCGTACCATTACTAACTGCTCGTGTTGATATTCATTTTTAATAAACGCTAGTTGTCGTATTTATTTGTGTTAATTTGAATATAATATTTAAATGTCTTGACTTTTCTCTCATATAAGTTCTATAAACATTGGCATTATATTGGCACAGTTTTATCTATATGATATATAAAAATGAATGTCCCTCTGATGTCTTTTGTAGAATCGTAAAGCATGCATTTGATTAAGTGACAATCTTCAGCGAAGAAGTGATCATCAGAACGTAGGTTTTTGAATCAGTACGACCAATATTTTTGACATACAGAGTCAATGTCATTAGAACAAATGTCCTGATACCGTTTCGTGCGTAGACAGAGAATACATTACATTACAGTACATTACAGTACATTACAATACATTACAATATATTACAATACATTACAATACAATACATCGTATTCTCTGTCTAAGGTTTCATACGGTTCGTAATATCCAAGTTAAAATACAGGCGAAATATTTTTGTTTATAATCCTACTAATAATATCAGAACTAAATAATGCTAAAGTGTGTATAGATGTTTATAATTATTTTACGTAACAATAGAATTGATTCCGGTGAAATTTGACACATTAGGATTACAATGTGAAATAGCATAATTATAATTTCTTTGCATCCTGAAAAAATAATGGGGACCATTACTTCTTCAGAATGATCTCTCTCAAAGGGGGATAAATACTATATAATAGTACAATCAGAATCACTTTATTCTTCCACCGCGCCGGTTCCAGCTCTAACTCTTACCTGACATTAACCAAACTTATGCTCTCTCTGGAATTCGGAACACATATACATGGATATCTATATTGCCATCAAGTGTATAAGACTTTACGTTTGATAACAATGCAATGACTAACTCCCATTTCCATTGCATAATCGGAATAAATCCTTCTTAAAGAAAGATAATATTTCTTTACCACTGATATGCATCGAATAACCTAGATTTTCTATAGATGTCTTTCTTCATAGAGTTCTATTATTTAGAACATCGCCACGTCAGTTGCTTAAGCTATATTGCTTTAAAGTGTTCTCATGTAATACGTTGGTACCTTTACACGTGACGCCTCAAGTCTAAGTATAAGAACAAACTCAGCGGGCTTGTGGCGAAGGATTATGGTGTACCAATGATTGTTTATCTTTAGAAATGTCTACTGAGCAAATCATACCAGTCTTAAGGCTTTGTTTTTGTACTTAATGCACAGTGATGTTCCATGACATGTCGATATTCTGATGTCATATGTGTATTTGTAAACTACACCTTTAGTGGAGTGCCTGGAGCATATAAAACCGTAAAACCTCGGAATAGAGTTACAGTGAATGGATTAATATGATCGATGTGGGATATTGTTTTTTAAACTATAAATTGCAATGTTTACCCAATATATATATATTATTTTCATACACAGGTATCTTTGATAAATGTTCCTATTTGTCTACTCGGGTAAGATTTAACATATAAATTTTAAAAAAATACTGTTTAAAGTGAAAATATATGGTCAAACATTAAATTTTTTTATAATAATTTGTTAAAAAAATATATATATATATTGGGTAAATATTGCAATTTATAGTTTAAAAAACAATATCCCACATCGATCATATTAATTCATTCACTGTAACTCTAGTCCGAGGTAAAAACCCCCAGGAACTCCACTACTTGACATATTCACGTGGTCTAATTAGTGTAAAATTAAATCTATTATGTGGATATCCGATAGTGTTAATGGTAACTTTATTTCGATTTTGGAATTGTGTGTGGTTTTAAAAATAATTGTTCGCTAATCACCGCTAAAACTTATTTGTACTTATTGACATTTTACTGCAACACTATTACAATAATAACAGTATAAGTACGTGTAATAATTTTGGATTGTGATGACCTAGATCATATTTAATTAATAGCTACCTATCATTGATCTGTTATAATGATACAAAAAAATATGTTGACACTAATACAGTTTACTCTTTCTTAACTCTTGTCCAATCGTGTGAATAATATGTCAAATAATATAATATTTCATCTGAATAACACAAATATTCAATATGAAAAAAACTGTAATCAGGCGTGTAACTGATGGCTAACAATTCTTACCTCTAGACCAGTGATTCTCAACCACTGTGCCGCGGCACTTTTGTGTGCCGCGAAATTTCAAAAGTGTGCCGCCAAATTTTGCAAATATACCTTATATTAATGTTAATATTATTAAATTATATCATTTAAAAAGAAAAATATTTAAAAAGTTATTATTGTAGTATTTCGTATATTTACAATTTTTATCATAAACTATTTATACAGTGTGTTTGTAGTAAATAAATAATTTTTATCTTTTTCTTTGTGTGCCGCCAAATGTTGAAATCGTAAAATATGTGCCGCAACAAAAAGAGGTTGAGAATCACTGCTCTAGACCACTAGGAAGACTTATTTGTCGTGTTTCGTAGAAATAATATTTCACCGATATCGAAATACCTAGAGTTTACTACATGTCACATCACTACTCCTAGATCCTTTGTCTGCAACGTCACAGGCCTCCGCTATTTAATCTCGCTTTTATTAAACACTAGGCGCTGCTTCTGGGTTTGCTCGAACTCTTTTTGCTTTGCGAACGGTTAACTTTGCATTCCAAGCGGCAGTGCTGATTGTTGTGCCAGTTTCATTTTATGAATATTCACTCTCTGGTTCCCAACAAGTTAATTAAATGGCGACTTCATGAGTGTAGCGAGTTCATTGGATTATTTTCTTTAAAATTATCATTTTGTGGGCCTTTTATTTTTCTTAGGTACTATAACATAACTATCTAGTATCTTATATTCTTTACTGTACAATAGTGTATCTGATTACGTATATTGAAATCTTATTAATATTATAAATGCGAAAGTTTGTATATTTGTTTGTTTATTCGTTTGTTTGTTTGTTTGTTACTCATTCACGCAAAAACTGCTGAACCGATTTTCATGAAATTTGGCACACACTGGGATAGTTTTTATCCCGAAAAAATGTTCCAATGCGACGACATGGTATGATTTTCACGATATCGATATTTACGTGGGTGAAACCGCGGGACGCAGCTAGTGTGGTATATATCTACAAGTCATTTTCAGAAACTGTATTTTTTCCTTGTATTTTTGTGAACTTCCTGATCGGCCCCTCTGTCTACATTTCCGACCATGTAAGTATTTGTATTCTTTAAGTTTTAAAACAAAACATCATCTTTATAATTTGAACTCAGCTTTCGACTTTTGACTTGCGATATGTCGGTATTCTACAATCAAACTCAGAGGTATATGAGACAATTTTGAAGCTAACTTGCAAGAGGTAGTGCCACGCTGCAGTGCATCCGAATCGAACCGGCACCACCGAGACGGTGCCACGTAATAACAAGATGTAGCAGTAAAGTGGCAGCTGGTCTGTCGCGTTTCGTGCGGTGAGTTTCTTTTGACCCATGTAGAGGAAACATCTGTGTTTAACATTTACACGGATGTCTATGGGCGTCAGTCTTATTCAAAACGGCTCCGACTTATCGTTTTCCCCCATAGATCATAAAATTAAATTACCCGGGCGACGCCGGGCACGAATAGCTAGTTAAACATGCAATGTATTACGAACGTACTAACGAAGCGCTAACCCATTTCGTGAACTAAAACTGCAAATACAGAAACATGTTAAGCTACGCTAGGCGCAGTTGGCTCTTTGAAGGCCACTTTGCTCTATTTTATGCCCTCCTGTGTCCGGGCAGCCGCAAAGATGAGGGCCCGTGTTTGTTGGACATGGAGACTTTGCAGATCTGAGAATTACTTTCACGTAGTCCTACTAATATTACAAATGCCAAAGTTTGTATGTCTGTTTGTTTGTTTCTCCTTCACGCAAAATCTGCTGAACCGATTTTCATGAATTTGGCACACATGAGGGTAACTTTTTATTCCGAAAAAAATGTTCTTATGTGATGCCATGGGATGATTTTCTTTTTTCCACGGGATCGAAATTTATATGGGGGCGCGTCTAGTAAAAAAATATATACGAAATCCAAAAATAATATGACGTATTTATTTAGTTAACTCTTTAAGAAAAGATTTAGAGTAGATTAAAAATATGTTGTGATCAGTTACCCGCTAAGCGTTCAGCGTTAGGCTTTACCTCGCTAACTGTGACTATATCTCCCACGCACCTTTTAGATCAGAAGTTCGTTTTTATATATATTTCTTAACAAAATATGATTGTCATGTCATTCTGAAACCAAATCACATATTATAGATTTTGTGACATTAAATTCGCATTCAAATATAAAATTGCAAATATAGAAGTGTACCTAATTGGACAGCTCCATTTGGGTTCCGACAGAAGTGATGGAGCTCAGCGGAAAATAAGCGATCCGGAGTGCTATATGTTTTATTGGAAATCTGCCAGATATAATCCAGCGCCGCCGAGGCAGACCCTGGCTTTCTATTTTATTTTTATTATTACCTCGCATCGCATTGAGTTAATGGTGGCCATTTTAGTTTTTGTTTTGTTAGTTCTCTACTTTTTTTTTTATGGTATAGGGGGGAGCAGTCGGATCCATTTTCATGACTACCGACGCCCATAGACATGTATAGAAACTACACAGGTGCGCTGCCCTCCTTTCTCCTCCCACCTCCATAGGCTACTTACACACCGCACGAAATGCGATAACACAGTTGTCACTTCTCATTTTATATTTTTACCTGACTACGTATAAAGATATTTAAGCTTATGTATTTTAATAATATAATGGGGCAAAAGAGCAGTCGGGCCTTTTTGATGACTACCGATGACCGCAGAAATCAACGTAAGGCCTACAGATATTTTTCATTTCTTCCTCTTCCCCGCTCTAAGGACACCGGCATACTTGCACACCGCACGAAATGAGACTGTCACTTCACGCCGGTGCAGTAACGAGATGTACCACAAGGGTCGTGGTGGCCCAATATTTTTAGATTGTATGTACACTTGTATATAGATTTGTATGTTATTTGCTATTTAGCCTAAACGGCTGGATGTACATATAATTATGAGGTGCGATTAAATTCGTCCTAATAACCAGAATGCATTTGAGTAGGGTTAAATATAAAATATTTTTATAAGTATGGTTTTTGTTTTACAATTTATTGTTAGGTTATAAATTAATTTTTTTCTAAGTGGATATGTAAGTATTGTAATACTTTGTATGTATGTATAGGACTTCGGGACTGACCACTAAGTCCATCTGTACACGGAAAAAAAATTCTGGTATCCAAAACCAGAATCTGGTCAACGTTACAATTTTTTGGGTTAAATATGTGACAACTCTACACATTGTTATGATTACAGCTTCGTTCTAGTAAAAGTATATTGTACAGAAAACTATTTGAAATGTTTGCATTACAAGAGTAGCTTGTAAACATTACGATTGCACTTGTAACCTTCAACTACGATATTGCAAACATAAATCCTCCTTTTGTAATTGTTGCCTATTAAATAGTTACCTCTACATTATAGCTTGTGTCAGCTACAGAATTGTCTCATCATCACTACAATATTTTAGTATCGGATACTTATTTGTGAGAACAGTTACTGCTTGATTTTGTAGCCTTAACCAGTTTGGGTCTTGGTCAGTAGTATATTGTTTGTTGCAGGTACTAGAATGTTTGTAAACGCTACCATTTATTTTGTGATTGCTACCTTTCTAATAGTAATTCACGGAATACGCACAGTTTGATTCAGAGCTGCATCTCCAAGAAGGCGGAGCAGATAGTAGATGACCGGAGATTTGAGTGAACTGACCAAACACAATACAAATTGCTATAGCCATGGCAGAACTCGACCTTGTCGAAGGTCGAAATACTTTAAATTATCGTATATGATAGAATATTCTCTGGTTGTGATTATGGACTGCTGTCTGAGTGTTTGCAAGAAATGTATCTATCAGAAGCTACGACATACCAAAAGTTATCCAGCAGACTTGAGATGTGGGAGATGAGGACCAGTCATGTCAGCTTGAGGCCGGACCGGTCTGGCGCGGCCGGAGAGTACCTTACAAGAGTGACAGCTCACGATTTTCGAGCAGATCCTGAGGACCCATTGGATTAGACTTGAGAAGAAATACAACACGTCAGCTGTACAATTGTGTGGATGTCTGTGGGCGTTGGGAGTCATAAAACTAGCAACTGCTCCTTAGACCCCTTATAGTTAAAAAAACCTACTCCTATAGAAACATTTAAAGTCGTTCCATTATCAACAGATACACAAGTTGAAGAAGTTTAATTAAAGCCTGTAACGACGCCGGTTGAATTTTTCCTTAACGGCCGATAAACTCGGCGACTTCAGGACGTTTAGCTCTAATTAAACAAAATGGCGTGCAGAAGATATCGCGATGGCTGCCTCCTGGTTACCGTAACAAAACATGAATAAATTAATAATAAAAGTAACTGCACTAATATGATTTAAATTTTTCTGATATTGCTTCATTTTTAAGGTTCCGTAGCAAACGAGGAACCCTTATAGTTTCGTCGTATCCGTTTGTCTGTCCGCAGTTTTACTCAGAGACTATAAGCACTAGAATGCTGTAATTTGGTATGGCTATCTAGATTAATCAGGGCAAAAAGTAAAAGGAAAAAATCTTGAAAAAAAAATTCTTTTGGAGTAGCTCCCATTTATGTAAAATGGGGGTATTGTTTTTTCTTCTCCAATAACCCATCATGTGAGATATTGTTGGATAGGTCTTTGAAAAAGATTATGAGTTGGAGAACACTATTTTTCGATTTAGAGATCAGTTTTTTGTTATAATGTACATTTTTTTTGTTAGAGGTAAGTGTCGTCGTCCCCTCTACGTTCCCAAGGACACATGAAAAAAATACAGCAGTAGTATGTATAAATAATAAAATTATAAAAGGGGAAAGCTATACAAACTGAGTAGGAAGTAAAAACTGAAAAGTTATAGGCTTTTCATATAAATTTTCTTGTAAAATTAGTTTATAGTTGTTAATTACGTTAAAAATAATGTTCTTAATATAATTTACTCAGTATTTCCACACAATCAATAGACTATCGATAGCCTATCGATATAAGCCTATCTAGCAACATCACTAGTTAGGTAACCAACGATAAAAGTTTTGTAATACAAGTCTTGAGAGTTGAGACCTTATTAGCAACAAGTTAAACAGACTGGTGTGTAATTAGCACAACTGATTTACAAAATTGCTGCAATACTGACTGTGTACATTACCGTAGTACAAACAGGCATCGTTAGTGACATATTTACTCAGTTGTCCCGAGTGGCCGGTAGTATATAGAGCAGGGAACCGATGGGTTTTGAGTTTAAACACAAAACTGACTCATCCAATTTCATCTCACACTGTTTGTGTTGTGTCGAGACAATCTGCTCATGATATATTACAAAATGTCCTAGCTCAGGTGCCATCCTGACTTAGAACACAGTCGCAGAAAGATATCAGAAGCACTACAACACGTCATGAAGTATTTCCAGAAAAATTAAATATTACTGCACAATATATTAGGTATTGCAAAGGTGCACTCTGTAACTGTTACTTGCAAATTACTATAAATGTATACACAGTTTTTACTCTAATAGCCACTGTCGCTCGTCACATTATCGTAAAGCCCCCTTTAAACGAGAAGTCGGAGCCATTTTCATGACTACCGACGCCCATAGACATTCACATAGAGGCCATACAGATGCGCTGCGCTCCTTTCTCTTCATACCTCCATGGACCACCGGCAACTTACACACCGCACGAAACGCGCCAGCACAGCTGTCAATTTACGCGGGTCTCGTATAAGCGAGAGGTACCTCCCCTGTCGTGCCGGCCCAATTCGGCTGCATGCAAGCATGCAGTATGGCACTACCGCTTAGAAAAAAAAATCAGACGATATTGAAGTCACAAATCCATGACAGTACAACATTTTCGGTTCCAATTGTCATCTTGAATGTTTATTTTCAATTCAATACCTAAGCTCTTTAGATCGTTTATCGGCTCCATCGGAGAGAATGAAGTTATTGCCGTCGATAATATCCTCACATATCTTTAATGTGATTTATTTTCGATTTTCTCTTGAGATAATTTCATGATTGAGTTTTTACTAACAATGGACGGGCGGTAATATCCCACAAGCCTCAACGATGCAACGCTATCAGAGATTTGAATAAAAACTTTCTCTTATCGTTTTTTATATAGTTTAGGTTGTAAAAAGAGCAATCGGAGCCATTTTTATGACTACCGATGATAATAGACATCCGTATATGGATTATATAGATGTCTTGGCCCCCTTCTTCCTCCCCCATCATGAGCCACCGGACACTTACACACCGTAAAGTGACAGCCGTGCATTTGTCACTAGCGATAGGTATCTCTGGGGTCGTGCCGTTCCAAATCGGCTGCAATGCAGAGCGGCGCTACCTCCATCAAATAATAAAAATTCTGAATTGATTTTAAATAATTCTCTTTGAGTAAATATGAAAGTACTTGATACAATAATATGTTTGCCACAGGTTCAAAAAATATAAAAGTAAGAATAAAATTTCTCCCTTTGATATTTTTTAAAAGACTACAGGATGAAACAAGACTTAGCTAATAAATAATGAATTTCTATGGTCTCTTTCAATTAATAAAATATTTTTTCATATTTTTTCGCCTGAAAAAAATTTGAAAAGGTTGCTTTAAAAAGATAATTAATTTTCGTAAGATGTAATGCCGGACTTTTTCCGACTGAATCACGAGCAAAATGTCAGCTACTATAAAATGACAGGTCGAATTTACTAAATTTAAATTAACAGCCCACTTGTGGTTTTCTTTAGGCTACTGGATAATCTTTAACATTTTTTGTATTTCGGTAAAACATTTGAATGAACTACATCTAAATTGAGGTAATGAAATTATGGCTGGCATAACGATGTTTGTTCAAATATTAAGGGATAGCAAATTCTCTTTTACTTTCTAAGCCTAGATGTTTTATGTACAACTGAATGACGAGAAATGTAAGGTGAAAGCGGCATGGCTGAATAAGAGCTGATTATCAATAATGGTATGATGAAGCTAATCGTAATATTTGATTTTGCAATTAGCTAATCCGCAATCAAATTCAAAAAGGCCACGGATCTATATCGATTGGACCCGGTCAGTTTCAGTACAGATTTGATAATTACTAAAGTCAAACTCCCCGAAAGGAAATCATAAATTCCTCAGCGAGATAACAACGAATTATCCCCTCAGAAAGTTTACCAGTTGGAACTTTTAAGTAATTAAGCCTGGAACTGTAAACATTTTAAGGCTTTCGCGGTGAAATTAAAGTAACGAGCACGCTAGTTGTGATAAGAGCTAAATTATTTAGATATTTTATAAGTGCATTACGGATAAGCCTAGTTTTATTTCATTTTCTCTCCGTTTTATCCAACTGCATCAGAAAAGTAATGATTTCAAACAGTATTTATGTATAACTAGCTGCGCTCAGTGGTTTCACGGTTGGTGGTTGGTTGGTGGTGGTGGTTCCACGGCATCGAATTATAAATGGGATTAAATCGATGCCGTGGAAATTTCGAGATGAAAAGTAGATGTTGGCATATTCACAGACTTACACGATATGCACACAAAATTTCATTAAAATTGGTAAAGCCATTTCGGAGGAGTGTGGTAACTAACATTGTGACACAACAATTTTATATATTTATAGAGAATATAGATTTAGATTACTTTCCTTCCTTACAGTATTGAATGAACGAATATTTAATTGTTAGTAGGTAATCATCCACCATCATTATAGTTGAGACAAACAAGCGGTCGGATCAGCTCATCGCAATCCGCAACTTGTAAATATCCACATGACTAGAGGTTATTATTATTATCTATATAAGAGAGGTCATTTGTACTGTATTACGTACCAATATTTATAATCATAATGTGCGCAATAAAGAGTATTTTGATTTTCATTCCATTTCACAGTTGTGCGTCCTTCACTTTATTCGGCCGTTGGGTCATTTAAGCTTTTATAACCCATTTGAAAAGTCTTCATGCTGGTGCATACCTACCTATTGGAGAGGAGAGAGTGGGAGATATTACACCGGTCGTGACAATCTGATGAGGTTATTGTAGTTAGAGAACTGGGAATTCTTACAAAAACAGCTTTGCAATTCAGTGGGTAATAACATTACCTGTCAATGAAAACGAAGAAACAAACTCGAAATAATTTAGGCAAAAACGACGAGAGAAGCCTTACATTATCCCACTTAGTGCTAGTTTAGTTTAGCATTCATTCCTTAATTTCAACTTCCCGCAGACTAATCACTAATTTACTTCGCCAACTTTTAATGAATCCACAGTAATTCGGCCGATATTCCGCCGTGTCAATATTTTATATCCCCTAGATATGGAGGGTTCGCTGCGATTCACAAACAAGGGTACGCGAGCGAGGCAAACTTTAAAGTTTTCCAATAATATTACGCAAATATGCCCGCACTGTGCTTATATTTTCCATATTTATTTCCGTTTTGAATTTGTTTTCATCTGTATACGATACCAGCCTGACTATAACCAGTATCATCGTCTTAACTTATCATTCACACTATCATTTCAACCTGTGTCCACTTTTGATGAACACTAAAATAGTCGATCCTCAATCGCATCCAAGGACCGTTTACAGCACAGAAATAGGAAACCTTTAAAAGACAATAAACTACTTTACCCGTCCGTGGAGTGCGTTCCAAAAATAACTGCGAATACTTTTCAGAAGTTTCACTACTGTCATATATACAATTTTAAAATGGATCAGTACTGACAGTATACTCGTATTTCTCAACGCGGCCAAAGTATACAATGAATATTATTTTGATTGTTCATTATAAATATAATACCTTAAAACGATTTACTCTGCTAAGTATTTTAACATCTATTTACAATCGCTTTGACAAATTCTGCCCCAAATAGCGCCACTCGCGCACAAAGCCTGCAAGCTTCTAAACTATGTTTAATTAAAATGGATAATTAAATTAACATAGACATTTTAGTTAATATTTTAATGAAGGAACAGAATAACTAACATTTGTTAAGTATTATGTTCACACAACAAATCCATTCACCTAAATTAATGTACGGTTTTGTTTATGCTCGCTTGATCCACCGTTTGATTGCTTCGTATAATTTTTGCTTCTTATGAAAAATAGTGTTTTTAATTATTAATAATTAATATTAATTAAAGTTAATTATTAGAATAAGCATTTGCAGTTATAATAATATTTTAATTGTATAAAAGAATCATTCTATTATTTTCCTCATCGACGAAATAAGAATCACTTACATTTAATTAAATAATTATAATTAATAAGAAGTGAAGTTAAATAAACTTACTTATATATTTTTGTAACCGCCGTGGGTTACAAAAAAACTGGCTCAAACAATTCATTTACAATATAAGTGGGATAGGATGAAAAGGGATAATTACATTAACATAGACATTTCAGCTGTATTTCAAAGTGCGATCAGAATAACTAATGTGTAAGGTTTTGTTTATGGTTGTTACCTACGCAGTATGGTTTCATTTGATTCAAATCTGTCTCAGGAGAACCATTAAGTTTTTGGGGTTAAAAGTACATTTCATACTATTCTTTATTGTTATATATATTCGGGTTTTTTATGTCAAATCTGTTCAGTAGTGTTCTCTTAAAAGAATAACAAACATACATTTGATCTTTTTGCATTCAATATTTGAAGGATGAGATGAATAAGGATCATTAAAGTTGATGAAGAAAAATAATGATTAATCAGTTAAGATTGGATAGAAGTGAAACGAACATACATCTTCTACATACATTCTTGGTCCTGAATATATTATATCATTTTATTTTACTTTGAGGGTAACATGTATTTACGCACCTTTTATGCTACCCTGGGCAAGACGGAAGGGTGTGCCGAGCTCAGTTCCTAAAAAGTGATCTCGTACGGAGGCCGTGTCACACTACTGACTAAAGCTTAGTCTTATCAGACACCATTTCAATATATTAAAAAATAAACCTGTTTTTTTATTTTGAGGTACGATACTCTAAAATCAATGCATTTCCTTTGTCTATCATTACATACGTTTCGACCTAAACTATTTCGTTATAGTTTTTATAAAAACGCTCCTTAATTTTCAATTCGAACTACGAGC
>LUGF01040903.1:177727-197541 GCA_001625245.1 Calycopis cecrops | reverse complement strand
TTTCTTCTATCTTAATCTAATTCTCTCTAATCTAATTTTAATAAGATATAGTATATTAGAACTTACCACTTAAGTATAAGTGTGCTCGTGACAAAAATATATCACGTATTATGAAATATCTTTTTGACAGTACACCCTTTTAATATTTAGTATTAGCAGAAACAAACCAGGTATTAGTGGCATTTAATAAACGCCTGTGGACGATCTACCTATACGTGAAGAAATTACATCTCATAGTAGTCTGTTATTGGCATGAAAATTGGTGAGGAAATTGAATGCAAAGCAACTAGTAAGAGGTAGTAGTGCCACACTGCATGCTTGCATGCAGCCGAATTGGGCAGGACCGGGGAGGTACCTCTCGCTTTCACGAGACCGGCGTAAAGTGGCAGCTGTGCCGTCGCGTTTCGTGTGGTGTGTAAGTATCCGAGGGTCCGTGGAGGTGGGAGGAGGAAGAAGGGTAGAGCATTTGTATAGCCTCTATGCAGATCTATGGGCGTCGGTAGTCCTGATAGTCAAATGACCCTGGCTGCTCGTTTGCCACGCGATACCATAAAAAAAACGTAAAATTGGTAAATTTTTTACTTACTTAGACAAGTCTACTTATTTATTTTAGTTTACTTATTTTAGTTATTAAATATGCAGGTGCTGAGGAAATCAGGTATCATATTTCTTATAGTCTATCTGGTAAACGAAAGGGGATGTTTTATGTTTGTATGATGTAGTACGCATGTATTTTAGAACAGTAAATAGCAAAGAAATAATAATTAATTAATAATGTATGTATAATGTATATGTGTAATTACTGAAGACCTGAATAAAGTATATTCTATTCTATTCTAAATATCCCTTTAGTACAATTTTCTCCCATAGTTTAAGTAAAGTTTTTTACTATCAGAACTATGTCATATTGTATTTTACGGCATATATTATACTTCGACTTCTAGCAACTTAAAATCCGGTCAAAGACTTGGCCAACTTTAGCTCAGTGCGCGGTATTAAAATTTTCTGCCTATATAAAATTGTGCCTATGGTTCTTAAGTACGAAGCCTACCTTTTTGAGTACCTGGCCCTTATTACAGAGACCCTTTCGCTTCAGTGGTCCGGTAATGGGATCTCGGCTCCCAGTTATGAGAAAAAAAACTGTTGCAAAGTTGTTTCCTGAAAGGGTTTCCTAGTAATGTTCAGTTGGATTTTTTTCCAATCAGAATGAAGGCCTGGGGTCAGATTTAATTGCGTCGCTTATCACTGTAACATTTTATATCGTATCGTAAACTTGCTGCGTCCCGTGGTTTCACCCGCGTCAATTTCAATCCCGTGGAAAATAGAAAATCATCCCATGCCGTCCCATGGGAACATTTTTTCGGGATAAAAATTATCCTATATGCTAATTCAAGTTACCCTTTATGTGTGTGCCAAATTTCATGAAAATCGATTCCGCAGTTTTTGCGTGAAGGACAAGAAGAGGAAACATACCTACAAACTTTCATAATTGTAATATTAATAAGATTAGAAACGATCTTTAAGAGGGCTTTAAAGAATGTAATAGTCTATATAGGAGAAACTACAGAATAAATACAGGGGTGTGCAGTACTTTGTTTTTGGTCTGTTGACCCAGTACTTCCCTCCAAACTCGGCCTTCAGTCTAGGAATATTCTTTGTTCAGCTGTAACATTATGTCTGCGAACAGCCCACTGCACTGTCACAAGTGTAATTGGCCATTTAAGCATATTTTACTAACGGTTTTGGATATTTTTTAGGTATGAGTTTCTAAAAATGGATCGGAGTCGGAGCATTTTGAAGACTACCAACACCCATAAAAATTTCAAATGAGAGAGAGAGACAGATGCGTTGACCTCTTTTCCTGCCATTGGCCTCCAGAAACTCACAGCTAAACGCGACAGCACGGCTGTCACTACACGTCCTAACTTAACGCATGAGCAAGATACCACCCCGTCCAGGCCCCATTCAACTACAATGCTGCATGACATTACTCCTGCCTATGTGGCTAGATTGTGCCAATCCATCTTGAGTGGTTTTGGTACCACGACGTACTGTCGACCCACATGGAGCATGCGTGTGTGTGACATGTAATAGAATAATGTCAGGCGCTACAAATCATATGCGACTTAGGGCAACAGCATACATGAGACTTTTAGACGCGGCGACCGGCGATTTAGTCGTTTTTTAGAATCTGAATACAGCGACTAGACGCGGGGAGTACACACTTCAAGACGCCAGATGCGGCGACTTAGTCTCTAATGTATGTTAATTAATGTCCAAATGCAGTCGCGAGATCGCGATACTGCATCGATGGATTCACACGACTCTACTGCGACCAGTCGCAGAGAGTCGGTAAATACATCGCTTTTACGTAAGGCTCGCTCGTTTCCTTTTGATATTCTATTATAATTGCTATTAAGTTTATTTGGAAACTTTAACTCACGTTATAAATGTAGTTGTCACCTTATAATGATGTAATACAACAATTCTATTTTTTTTTTATACTACGATGGTGGCAAAAAAGCATGCGGCCCACCTGATGGTACGTGGTTACCGTAGCCTATGGACGCTTGCAACACCAGAGGCATCACGTGCGCAGTGCCGACCCTTTAAAAACCTATTAACTCCCCTCTTGAAGAACCTATTTACTTTATAAACCACAACTCGATCAGAATTAAATTAAAAAAACCTGTTTAATAACTTTCTTCTGAATTGTAAGAATAACTAAGCAAAGTATCAAAACCAAGTTTCATCGCGAGTGTCAAGTTGGTCCTTTGAGCCGGATATCCGCGTTATGTATTATTTAATATTCCTTTGTAGCTTTCAACCCTTTGATTCCTTTTGTGGCATTTTTATTTAGATTTCACTCGGATAAACACTTCATAATGCTATTTGTTTTTCCTTTTGTAGATGTAAAAGTGGTTTTTTTTTACAAAATAGGATATTTGTTTCTACCTTTGTTGTTATTTCACCTATTTGTGTAGTAGATATTTATCTATTAACAAGGGTAAATACGCAGTTTGAGCTTTTAGTTTACCGATACTCATATACATTCAAATAGAGATTATGCAGGCGCTTCGTATTTCTTCCTCCAAAGAGCAAGTAATCGAACTGGTGTGTAAATAGTCTATAGCCTATGGATGGAGGAGGAGGAAAGGGGCAACGCATCTGTATAGCCTAGCCTAGCGGATGTCTATGACCTTCGGTAGTCATGGAAAAATGGATCCAATTGCTTGTTTGCTGCCTTATGCTATAAAAAAATTCAGACGACGGGCCCATTTTCTTTAATTACTTACTCTTCGACAAGTCATATGTTTCGAGCTGTGTAAATTTACGAATAACAGAAATGTTTTAGTAAATTTTCTCATGCACCAGACAGCGATGTTCGCTTGGGTGATCGCATACAACTCTGCATATTTGATTATAACTGTTTGACGAGACGTGACTTTGAACAGCCGGTTGTGAGTCGGCGCATATTATCTGAAAAGTTCTAACGACTTCTCGCCTGATTTCACGAAGAGCGTGTGCTATTGAATAATATATTTCACTCAATTATTCATGAATATATCGTCTAGTTAGCTGTAAATAATATTGTATGTAGGTATTCATTGGACTAGTGCTCCGATGACTCTTTCATCTGAATCGATAATGAAATGTTCATGAAATTAGGATTTTAGCAGCAGCCCAAAGACACGCCCATGTTACTTAGTTTCGGTGAATCAAAACAAAAGCTTTTTAGAAAATAGCTTGTAATTTTGCAAATATTTAAAAATTTACATCCCACTAATATTCCTTCACGCAAAAACTGCTAAACCGATTACCATGAAAATTGATTGGCACACTATTAGAGGGGGAATTAACACATAGGATAGTTTTATCTCAAAAAAAATTTCCTATGGGATGCAACAGAATGATTTTCTTTTTTCCACGTAAACGAAATTTACGCAGGTGAAACCGCAGGTTACTAGTTATAACTAAAAATAGAACAATAACTAACATAAATAAACAGTTATTTGCTATTTATTGGAGCCTCTAGTATACTAATTACAGAATATAAAAATATCCAGTACACAGCACAATTCCAGGCAATTTTTAAATAATTCCGTATTATGGCATCGAGGTCTATAAACAAATAAACTATTAACACTCATACGTCCTTACTGCCAGAATAGTATCAAGTATCAATACTTTCTAGTCGACTATTCCTTCAATATCCAAGTGAAAATTGCAATTATCTGTTCTTTATCGTACGTTGCTATGTTTAGACCTCGGTCATATTTGCCGTCTCGGCTAACGGCTCTTTGTACTTCTCAAGACGCCCTGTCCTCTAGACAAGTGGCAATAACGTTTTGTTTATTTTTATTCGCATTTACTATACATTGCATTAGATCTACACGTATAATAAAACAGAACAATTAACACTCATATCCGATCCGGTTGTCGAGTATCAATACTATCAACTGATATTTTCATTTCATTTCATTACATTTAATTATTATTTTAATATCCAAGTAAACATTGCAATTATTTGTTCTTTAACGTAGGTTGCTCTATTAAGGACTCGGCCATATTTGCCGTCACTCTTAATAAGCTCTTTGTACTTCTCAAGACGCCCTGTCCTCTAGACAGGTGGCAATATCGCTTGGTAACACATTTTTATTCGCACTTACCAATTCTATACATTGAAGATGTTGAAATAAAAATGTTATTAGATCTATTTATTTATATCGGAAATAAATAATTTCTTATTCATAAGAGTAATTTTATCTTTATATATTTCTTGTGTGAGTGTGTATGTCACTGATCTCCTCCTAAATGACTCGATCGATTTTAATCGGTCCGAAAACTGACATTTTTTTTTCAAATTTTTACTTAAATTTTACAATTTGTTTTTATTTTAAATTTTACAAGTGACAAAAATTTTACAAGCTATTTAATCACAGATTGTATTAGGGCAGAAGGATATCAGATCTTATATTTCTTCCCATTAAATGAAATAAATAGTTGTTAAACTGAATAATACTAACTAATAATTAATTCTTAGTAGAGTCTATGTGTCTACTGCCGTGCCCTGTCCCTGACAAATCCGGAGCACTCCAACATAGGCGGCCGATGGCACCCGCGGGGTTTTAGTGGGTATTCGGCTCCGCCGCGAGCACCACACCCACCACCACCAACCCATCGGATCTCACCCAGGTTCCATGGCAGTGCGTAAACGCATTTCCCCGCGAAAAAAAAATCTACTGCCGGAGGTATGCCTCTTTCCATGAGCGCCTAGTTAACCAAACGCCAGCGACTTGCTTCCTTCCCAGACTCATTCCAATTCCAAGAAAAAAATTACCTCCATTTTACTTGTATGGGACCTACTCCAAAAAATAATTATTTAAGATTTTTTCTACCACTTTTTGCCATGACTAATCTACACAGTACACACCCATACCGAATTACAGCTTTATAGTACTTATAGTCTGACTTTTTTTTTATGGTATAAGGGGTCAAAAGAGCAGTCGGAGCCATTTTCATGACCACCGACGCCCATAGACATCCGCATAGAGGCTACACAGATGCGCTGCCCTCCTTTCTTCTCCTACTTCCATGGGCCACCAGCTACTTACACACCGCACGAAACGCAACATCATAGCTGTCACTTTACGTCGGTCTCGTGTAAGCGAGACTCCCCGGTCGTGCAGGCCCAATTCGGCTGCTTGCAAGCGTGCAGTGTGGCACTACCTCTTACTTAAAGACAGACGAACACGACGAAACTATAAGAGTTCATCGTTTACTACGGAACCCTAAAAACATCTTTCAAAGTCGATAAAGCGTCAATAAAAACCGTCGTAACAAACGCGTGATGGTGAAATGATAATGTCTGTTAAAGTGTGACACAATGACCCAGAGGTCCGACGGGTCAGAACCGGGAAATCCCCGGGACCGCGCTAGAGACAATTGTTTTACGACCGAGCCATTTTATAGCGGGTTACGTCGCCCATAAATTCCTCTACAAACAAACGGACACTATTTGTTTCACGCTGAGATAAAATATCGCCACACAGATATCGGTTTTATTCTTTTTGCTCTTTAGTTATGAAGGGTTGATAAATGCGAGAGGCATTAACTGAAACCATATATTATTTAGAGTATAATTTCCAGGCTCATCATAATCATCATCATCGGCCTATTTAGGTGCTGTTTAGTAGTGCCTCCTTTAGTGGTGCCAACTTTTTGGTAAAGGACCAAGAGCTCTTTTGATTCCCGAGTACACCATACTTGTGTTGCCTGTCTGCATATGCACAATACTCGGGCAGACTTCTCTACACTATTCATTGGCGATAAATCTCTTACTGCGCTGAAGCGATGCCTTCGCCTTAGTTAGGTCAGCAAGTGTTCTGTCACAGGGGATGAGGCGATAGTTTAGGGCTGCTGAGCATTTTGAATTAATGCCTGCCTGCAGTCGCTCTTGATTTTTGAGGAACCACTCAGGGAATTTTGTTTTTTAGTACCCAAAGATGCTACCTGCTGTGTCGGTGCAAAGAACTTTAATCCTCTCCCATTGATCCTCAATGGACGCGTTTTTGTCCCAAGTTGCCAGTACCTGTCGCACCCTGCTCCCAAAAATATCCGCGGCCTCGGGGTCTTTGGTCTTATTCACACATTTTCTTCTTGCCAAAGGGGTTTAGAAGAGTGAAACAAGGCGATCTACTGTTACTACCAGGGAGTAGTCACCATCGCAGTCTGCTAAGTCTCTCTTTCAAGTAAGGGTGAGATGGAGTTGGTGCCAATGTTTGGATCGGGGATGCATCCAGGAGACTTTTCTCATTAAGTATTAGTAACATACAGCTGATGTTTAGAGCAGAATTCCAACAATAGTTGTCCGTTGAGATTTTGCTTTCCCACGCTGTGGTTACCCACGCAGTTGGGCCAAGAGGTGGTGTCCTGTCCAGTGTCCAATACGGGCATTAAAGTCTACCAGGAAAAACAGTCGCTCACCTGGGTGATTGTAGAACTGCTCTTTGGCTACAATTGCTGAGGGAAGTGTAGGAGCATAGGCCGAAATAATGTGTGGTCTGTTTCTCCGGGTAATATTAAGGTTCCAAGGCGTTGTATGGAATCCTACTACTCCCGTAATATGTACCTTAGCCGTCTTTTACGACACCTTGGTAAGAATGAGGACGGTACTATTCGCATAGCGGCTCTCACCATGCGCTCCTTCCAGGCTATACAACAAAAATCAGAGCTTATAATATGCAATATAATATAAATATATAATATAAATATATAATATAAATATATAATATAGCAATAGTTTAGCCACAGGAAATTTTTAAAGCTTTTTCTCACTTTGTACACGCTGTAATGTCAGCTGATAGCGAGTATGGGCCACCCGAGGTCATTCACCCCGTACGAGGTTGCCGTTCGCTGTAAGGGCCCGTACAGAGCATGATTACATTTTTCGCCGTTTAAATTGTTTGAAAAAAGTGTTTTCCTGTACTTGTCGTAATCTTTTTTAATAGTTTCAAATTAACTGTAGTCACTTATAGTATATGTGGTTTAATTTAACGCCTCTCACTTTCATCAACCTTGTATATTTTATGAAGTATAATAAGCGTATACCGCGTTTGCTGTTTAGTCAAAACTGAGATCGAAAAAATTCAACAAAATATAAGTCTAATTTGTTGAATTTCAAATAATGAAATTATTTTAAATAAAATTTTAAATGTCTGAATTAAAATAATTTAAACTGTAAAGCTCAAAAAATACTATATTCAAAATGTCAAGAGTATTTATTTGGTAGGTTGGTAGGTCAAACAAAACAACAAAGAGTTCATCTGTAAAAAGTCAATCTTTAGCTCTTATCAAGTTGGCTTAAATTACAAAATATTTTATGTGCCAGTAAACCCAACGTGTATTGGATGTTAATTCCCAAAAAAAAATTATTAGCTAGTTCAGTTCACCATAATATCATAGCCTATGTCACTACTGAATAAAAGTAGCCTTATGTTAGTGAAAGTATTCCATGATCGAAACGATATAACTGGAGAATACCCCTGTAACAGTAGGTACAAACAACATTATTATTGTAATAATTAAATATAAGATATCATTTTGTTACAAGGTTAAGGTTTTGTTTCCAAAGGAATCGCATTGCTTACTTACTTTGAGGCAACAAAGACGGCGCTCAATTTGAGATCCCGTGTTATGGGGATTTGTGCCAGACGTTCGCGAAATAAAAATAAACGAGACACCGATATTGCGGACCGAATGATGTATCCGAGGCGCGTATTGTGCGGCGACCACGTATAACGAACGAAAGCTGTATCCGGACGCGTATTGTGCGGCGACCACGTATAACGACCGAACTGTGTTGGTGTGGGGGTAACGTGTTGGAACGTATGCTTTTACAAATCAGGCAGCCCAGGATAATCTCCACTACAAAACTGATTGTATTAATGGTAACTTGGTCCGATTATAGGCTGCTAGCTGCGCCCCGCAATTTCACCTACATAAGTTTCCATCTAGTGGAAAAATCGAAATAATATACAGCCTATATATTGACCCGACCTGTTAGTAATATTCATGCAAAATTTGAAATAAACTAATGCAGTAGTTTTTGAGTTTAGCCCGGACATATCTACAAACAAAGATTTTTAGATTAATGACCGCAATTCTTAATTGCCATAGTAAGTTATTGCCTGATCAATTTCATATTTAGATTACAATTTTTCTTCAATTCTAGTACCTACCTAGAATTAATAAATAAGAATGACAATAAATTTCGAAGCGTTATTGCCACTTTTCTAGAGGACAGGGCGTCTTGAGAAGAACAAAGAGATTATTAGCCGCGACGGCAAATATGACCGATTTCTAAACAGAGCAACGTACGATAGAGAACACAACACATAAAATTGGTCGAGCGAGATGTCATTAAAAGTGTGAGAAATAATACATTTTCAAAAAACGCACATACAGCTTTGTCGTTCATACAAATGCTAAGAAAAACCAAGTAATTTTTTTTTCTGGTAACAAATGTCGCCCGTTCGTTCGTACGGAACCCTCGGGGAGGTTTTTTTTCTAACAAGGTACCCCCACCGTATCTTATTACTGGGGCATGCGACCATGCGACCACCTATAATTGTTTGCCCATGACCATTACTGTTGAACGGATATAACCAAACTACATATCTCTGATGTTGGTTTTGAGTATAAGTATAATTTGGATCAGACCTACATTAACTTTAGTTACACTATTTAAAGTCTTAGGATAATGTTAATGTTTTTAGTGATAATATACATTTTTAAATGTTGGCAAACCCCTAAATTCTTGTGATACAAAAGCTGTTGATACACTGAAAAGTAATATAAAAATATATAACACATCATATTTTGATGAACTAACAATAACAAGACGTAAACGTGTTGTTTGAGACACGAAGGTGTCACCGTGTCTCTGGACTGTTAGAAATTTAAAAATCCCAACATCAGTCTTTCCACTTACCCATGACTCGAACTCATGGCCATACAGTTATTACAGTACTACAGTACAAACACTACTCTACTACACACTCGGCGGGGGTCACTGGGACTGTAAATTCAAAAAGTTGACCCGATCATGCTCCTGCGTAAATTCGAAATGTTATTTCTTTCCATAAAAACGGTTTTTCTTGAATAACTCGGCCATTTTTGATTTTACAGTTAAGACAACCCCCCGAGGGCCTTGCGAAAGAAAAATCCAAGAACTAATTATTCATGGGTAGGTAGGGTCGGCTTTTTGGATACAATTACTGGACTAAATGAATATATACCATACTACTTACAGCAATTATAAAACATTAATAAATATAAATTGATGAAATATATTCAATAGCTTATAGCGCACGTTCTTCGTAGAATAAGGCGAGAGGTCATTAAAACTTTTTAGATAATATGCGCCGACTCACAACCGGCTAGGCTGTTCAAAGTCAAAAGTTCCCATCTCGTCAAACAGTTGTAATCAAATATGCAGAGCTATGCGATCGCTGTGTCTGTTTAATGAGAAACAATATTACATAAACAATATTACAATATAAAATAATATACATCTGAGGACACGGCAGTGCCCTCGCAAGTTAAGCAAAAAAAACGGCACGGCCGTACCATCCTTTTCTCGAAGCGATTCAGGCCAATTTCAATCCCCTATAACTTCGTTGCGGATTTTCAGCCCGTGAAACTGAACAACATTTGCATAGGAAAATATATAATATTTAAAAAAAAAATTTTTTTTATACAAATTCTTCTTATTGTCGGTAAGTAGGTATATATAAATTCTATTGTAAAAGGTAGTGCCACATTGCATCTTGCATGCAGCCAAATTAGGCCGGCGCGACCGGGGAGGTATCGCTCCTCTAACCTCTCGCTGACATGAGACTGGCGTAAAGTGACAGCTGTGCTATCGGGTTTCATGCAGTGTGGTTGTAGCCGGTGGCAAATGCAAGTGGGAGGAAAAAGAGGGCAGTGCATCTGTATTGCCTCTGTGCGGATGACTATGCGTATATAGGTAGTCATGATAATGGCTCCGACTGCTCGTGTGCTCCCATAGATCATAAAAAAAGAGAGGGAAATGTAGCTCAATTTCCTGGGATAAAACATTTTTACTGGTCCTTTAAGTGTGTTCAAAGATAACTTGTAAAATAATCTACGGAATATACCAAAAACGAAAAGTGATGACGGGAAGTCCCGTCACCACTTTTCGTTTTCATCACTAAACAATCGAATCATGCGATGACCAAGTCGATGTTTTTTTTTCAAATGTAAAAGATTTTTAATATTGATATGATAATAACTTAAGACATAAGGTTCCATAAGTAGGGACTAAATAAATTAACCGACTTGATATAACATGGATCTCACAACTTTTTTATGGTAGAAAAATTGAGCTGCGAGTCTTGGCTTTTTTAAAGGTTGTATTTGTTGGGATTAACAATATCGGTTATGCATGAGATGCATGAATATCATAATATATAATTATTTCTTATGTACGTACTGCGTGTGTCACTGAAATCCTCCTATACAACTGGCCCGATTTTGCTATAATAAATATAGCTCACAACATATGATATTTAAAGGAATATTATTAAAAAAATTACCTCGATTCGTTTGCTGTTGTTTCTGTTAATGAAGGTAAAGTCTCGGTACCAAAAATATTACATAAAATATTACAACGATTATGAATCTAACCCCAGGGCTTCGTTACGATTCGAAAAAAACCCGAACATTTATAGCATGATTAATCAACCCTTTCACGAAATAACTTTACGAGAGCTTTTTTCTCATAACTTGGAAACCGAGATCCTATTACCGGACCACTAAAGCGGAAGGGTCTCTTAAATAAGGTACTCAAAAAGGTAAGTTTCGTAGGTACTTAAAAAGCATAGCATATTATAGCATTTTGACGACCAGGCTGGCGCAGTGGTACAGTGCTCGGATAAACGGAGCATGTCTATAATAAAAATTCTAAATATATATAATTCCTATTTATAGAACATATTAAATATATTTCCGTTGTCTAGTACCCGTAACACAAGTATTTACGGTAGGTACTTAGCACGGGGCTAGGCTAACGTGGTGTGTAAAGTCCAGAGATATTTTTTTTTATATAGACACAATTGTATACAGACATAAAATCTTAATAACGTGCACTGAGGTAAAGTTGGTCTAGTCTGTGACCGGATTTTAAGTTTCTAGACGTCGAAGTATAAACGTTATGCCGTAAAATACAAGATGCCTTAGCTCCGGTAGTAAAAACTTTATAAGAGAGCTATGGGAACTAATTGTACTAAACGGATACCTCACTACCATTTAATACGTATTTTTTTATGGTATAGGGGGGCAAACAAGCAATCGGAGCCAATTTTCATGACTACCCACGCCCATAGACATCCAAATAGAGGCTATACAAATGCGGTGCCCTCCTTTCTCCTCCCTCATCCATGAGCCACCGGCTACTTACCCACCGCACGAAACTGTTTACAACTTTACGCCGGTTTCACGTAAGAAGATAGCAAGATAAAACCATTTTGATTAGTTAATTAATTTTATTCTATTTAGAGTTGGAATATGAGATTACTGAAGCAAGTTTTATCAGCAGTCTAATAATTAATAACTGTTTGTTGTTTGTTTATGTTATCCTCACTGATATTTTTCATTTTCCCAAGGGATTCGGGGATCTGAGGATCGAATGAAAATAGCCGCTGTTTGTTCCCATAACAAGGGGAAAAAAGCGGATATTTCCTTACCATAATATGTTTCCATTGGGCTCTGGGCACATACACCTTTCAATGAACGCTGCGAAAGCTAGTTCTCAGCTCTCAAACCCAACCCCAACTTTTAATTCTACAGTATTATGTCCATACTACCGTATAGCATACGTCTTCTGCCGGTAAGCGTGTTCAACCACAGACGCGAGATCCTGGATTCGTATCCCGGGTCGTACCAAAAATTGTTATTGGGATTTTTCAATTTCTAATAACAGTCCGCAGTCTGGAAGTTAGGAGTGTCACGCCCCCGTACCTCGGAGAGCACGTTAAGCCGTCGCGTCGGTCCTGTGCATGATTTATCTCCGGTCGTGTCGGACTGCCGTCCCATCGGAATATGAGAATGACGGAATAGAGAGTGCACTTGTGCACTATAATATGTCCTGCGCAGATGGCTCGTCTATATAGATGGCCGCCGTAGCTTAAATCGACTAGAACGACATTATTATTATATAGCATACTATTGTGGGGTAACACTGCCAACACAATACGCTTTACTTTTTGGTCACCTGCATAATTTTGGTAAGGGTGTGTTTTAAGTTTTATCATCTAATTGTAATATATTGTCAAATAGAACTCGATTTAAAATGGTCCTTAAATATACATCGATCGCTGTTCGCACACGAAATGTATCGACTTCAAGGTCAATGACGTCGCCGACGCGACTCGCGAGTCGGATGCCACGTGGTGACCAAGAAATATGTTTATAACATTGTATCTATTTTTTTTAATTTCATAAATCGTATTATTGGTTCTGAACCAATCCTGAAAATTTGGCCGGTGACCAAAAAGTAACCCTGTATAAATACTATGGTCGACTATCTGTCTATCCAGATGTGGCTTCTTTTCGATAATCAGCTTACTTATTAGCCCATTCACTAGCAAATCCAAAGTCCTTTATTATATTACAACTTCAATTTGTGTGTCACGTTAATCTGGAATGAAAAAAATGTTGAAATTTCTAATGTGACTTAGGTTGATGCATTTCATTTTGCATTATATAAAGCTCTTTTGTTCTGTTGTGTTTATTTTTTACATTATTTATGAATTTATGTGTAGGTAATAATAATGTATGTTCTCTATATAGGTACCTATATAAAATTCTTGTATCACAATGTTAGTTGTCATACTCCTTCGAATCAGCTCGACTGAGTGTCATGAATTTTGTGTGTATATATATCAAGTAGGTCTGAGAATCGGCCTAAATCTATTTTTCATCTCGACACTTCGACGGGATAGAAATATACACAGGTGAACGCGGATCGCAGCCAGTAATATTAATTAATTGTATAATCTCTGTCTGCTCATTAATCTGTGTTCTTTAATTTACGCATATTAAATGCATTATTTGCAATCCATTCGTTGAAATGGTATAATGATGTGCACAAGCCACAACGAGCCGGCTTCATGTGCGTCGTTGTACCGGGATATGTGTTTGTGGTACTAGTGTGAATGTTGCTATTATTATAATCATTTGCGTTCTGTGATAAGCTTTTAATGTATAGGGTTAGGCCTGTTTTAGTGCTAATTGATTCACCACAATTGCGAGTCAATCTCTAGCAGCGAGGGTTTCGTGGTAACGCGATGTACGGTAATGTAACGTAGGCATAGAACCTCATTGATAGAGTGCGAATAGAACCTCTGAAAGAGTTATATTTTTTAATAAAAATATAACAATTTGAGTTTAAACTCTTTCTAGAGCAATTCGAAGACGTCTGTTTGACAGAGGAAAAATATATCTTCATTCTGGGACGCGCTTCCAAGCGCGGACCATATAGTTAAAAAGATGAATTGATTGTAATGAAAATGAGTAACGACAAGTATGTGATATAGAAGTCGAGGCGATAATAATTGTATTAGTTATGATATATTAAATGCAATAAATTCGTATGAAGAAGAAAGGTGTTTTCCTACGAGTACTTAAATATAGAAGAGGTTCCAAAAAACCTATATAAGTGACGCTGCACTCGAAGTACGCCCCCAGAGACATCATACCGAGTGGAGCCATCACAGTAATGACACTTACTTGTATAAAGTTAACAAACCTAACTTAAGTTCTGCATACATATTTTTTTTGGCATAAGAGCTAGATGGGAGCCGGCCCAATTCGGCTGCATGCGAACATGCAGTGTGGCACTACCTCTTACATTCTAAAACATACAATTCTTTACCGTCTTTTACGTGGTAGTTATGGCTATCTATCAAACTTGACGTTTCAGGTACGTTACAGCAGGGTATTGCCGTATACTGTCCTGTCCAGATATCCCAAATTATATAAAGTATCTTCACGAAGATTTATAAACATTTATTTCTCAATAATTGAATAAGAGCTTATTGTATCTTGCAACTGTAACTACCAACGTTGCTGTGAAATATCTAAATACTTTTGTTGTCTATATATTAATACGTGAAGCAAAAACTTTAGGAACATTTTTACGAAAATTGCGTGGACGGACGAGTATGAAATTTAGTGCATATATAGTTTTCGTGTAAGAGAAGTGCAGAACGCTAATATTTTTTTAGAATAATGTTTATTAAGTACTTTAATTTAATAAATAAAACTTTAGACTACTACCATTCATTTGACACATTGATATATAAGACACACATAATTATTATTGATGAAGTTTCCACGTGTCTTTTGCTTAGATAAAGTATAGGTCTTTTGCAAGTGTTGAAAATGATACTTAAATTGTTTATAATATTTATATAAAAATTTTAGTTACGATGACATAACATGTCATACGTTATTAACTTTTATTTCGATCTAGTTTCGATCTTCGCGGGATTACTATAAGAGTAAATCTATAGATACATAAAATAAAATCGTAGGAAAGTCAATACTGTACATTAAATATTTATTTAAAAGAATACTTGGGGACTGGGGTTAAAGAATCTACAATGGATATCGAAGCCAAAAATATAGTTTTTAGAATTTTGTCTGTTTTTTCTATATATATGTCCGGGCCTAATTAAAAAAGTACTGCATGGATTTACTTCGAATTTTGCATGAATATTATTAACAGGTCGGGTCAACATGTAGACTACATAATATCACGCTACCACCCACGTGGGAGATGCTGTGAGTTTTTCATTCGGAAGAATTGAGAACTTCCATTTGAAGTCCGAAATCCACGCAGGCAAAGCTGCGAGCGGAAGCTAGTCTTGAATAAAGTGAGTGAGTTAGTTCTCGAAAAAATCGTTAACGTAGTTTTAATGTAATTACTTAGGTATGTACTGAATGAAACTTATCGCTAGAGCAATCCCTTAATATGTTCTCCACCGCTGCACATGAAACGCCTTCAAGCGTTTTGAGCCTCTACTCTATACCAATTACCAGGATGTTGAGACTGTTCCAGAAAACTAATGAAAAGTACTAAAGCTAACAGTTTTTATATAAAAATAACATTTTATACCCATCAAAAATATCCTACTAGTACTACTAATATTACAAATGCAAAAGTTTGTATGTTTGTTTGTTTGTTAACTTAACTTAACGCAAAAACTGCTGAACCGATTTTCATAAAATTTTACATATACAAATAATAGCTTGGATTAACACGTAGCATAATTCATACCGAAAAAAAATCCTATGGGATGAAATGGGATGATTTTCTATATTCCACGGGATCGAAAACACAAGTAAAACCGCGGGGCGCAGCTAGTTAAATTATGAAATGCTGAATGCTGCTAACAGCTGTACTGTTATTTAGGATCCGCCTTCATTACAAATCAATTAGCGCACTAACCTTTTCAATATTCAAATTATTATACTACAAATTATACGTATATAACATGGGATATACGTATAGTAATAATAAGCTCTATTCTACTTGTCTCTATGTGCGTCTGGAAGTGTGCGCCTCCCCGCGTCTAATCGCTGCATTCAGCGTCTAAAAAACGCCGGTCGCCCGTCTCAAAGTATCGTGTGTGATGGCGCGCTAAAATAAAGCAATTCCGAGATCGCGATACTGTCGCACGACTGTCGCATATAGTTGCTAAATCGTGCGACTGCATCGAAGCAGTCGCAAAGTCACCGGCTACGGCGTCTTAAAGTCCCGTGTGTGTTGTGACCGTTAACTAAATTTGCGAGAGACCCTCACTCATTGACTTTATAATCGTGAAACAGTCTCCAGTGACGTAAATATTGCTCGATCGGATTAACTTGAAACGGTTCCCTAGTTTCATCTAAACTTCAACATACATTTGTGTAATTGAAACACGAAACTTCGTTGTTTTAAATAGTTGAGAAACAAACCCGATTAACAGGTAAGTTCTAAGAGCGTTCGGCTTTAAATTCTGTGGAATGTGATGAACAAACACGCCTCTAAAGTTTTTTACTCTTCAGTTTTTTGTATACTGCACAGATTCCTTAGGATAATGTTTTCTAAGTATGATACATTAAAAATACTTTTATGAGAATATTTTGTACGGAAAGTAGACCTTTTTATAGTGGGTAATCCTCATGGATACCTAGCTACCTGCTGCTGGAGCAGCTGGGTTATGCCGGACTCTTACCGACTAAACCCCCACCGTGCTTTCTCCTTGCACCGTACGACGGGAACACGTCACACACTCATCCGTCAACGGAAAGTAGACCCGATACATGATAGTATATTAAAACGTGTTACTTAAGTTCATGTGCGCTCGTGACAAAAACTAATTGCACGTATAAAGAAATAGCGTTTTTGACAGTCTATTAAAACCCTTCTAGTATCTACATTTTCTCGAGGTAAAAACAAAGCATTCAATAAATGCCAGCGGGCGATGTGTGTCACAGACGTAAAGAAATGACGTAAATGTCGTTTTAGTTTGTTGTTGGCATGAAAATTATATTGAAAGCAAGGCAACCTAAAACCTGAAACATTTTTGCCCAATTTATTTTAGTTAGTTTATATCGCTGGAGCTGATAAAATCTGATCCTTATGATTTAGGTTCTTGCAAGCAAACTCCTTTTTATCTGGAAAAGAGTAGGGGCTGCTTTATATATATTATGTGTGTACATATTATTATATCCTACTAATATTATAAATACGAAAGTTTGTATGTTTGTTTGTTTGTTACTCCTTCACGCAAAAACTGCTGAACTGATTTTCATGAAATTTGGGGAGAGACACATAGAGGGTAACTTGGATTAGCAGACAAGATAGTTTTTATCCAGAATAAAACTTTCTATGCGATGCCATGGGATGGTTTTCTATTTTCCACGAAATCGAAATTTACGCGGGTGAAACCGCTGGGATCAGCTAGTAATATATAATATAATAGTAGTGAGGTGTCCGTTTAGTGCAATTTGCCTCTTAAAAGTTTTTTTACTATAAAAGCTAGGGCACTGTGTTTTAGGGCATAACGTTTAAACTTCTTCGTCAGACTTAAAATCCGGTCACAGGCTTGGCCAACTTTAGTTCAGTGCACGTTATTAGTTTTTTCTGCTCGTATAAAATTGTGTCCATGGTTCTCGAGTACGAAACTTAACTTTCAGAGTACCTGGCCCTTATCAGAGAGACCCTTTCCCTTCGGCGGTCCGGTAATAGGGTCTCCGCTTCCAAGTTATGAGAAAAAAACTGTGGCAAAGTTGTTTCTTTAAAGGGTTGATTAATCAGGCTAGAAACGTTCAGTTGAATTTTTTTTCAACCAAAATGAAGGCCTGGGGTAAGATTTAATTGCTTCACTTATCGTCGTGACATTATAAATGCGAAAGTTTGTATTTTATATATTGACGATGGTTCTTTATGGTTTTTTATTAATTTAGTGACGTAGTCGCCCAGCCCAGTCGATGGGACCAGCCAATGTCGGAGGACCTCCACCCGTCTCTCTGAATTAGCGGATGGCGGATTGGATTGGGACCACCAACGTTATTGGAGTATTGAGACCAGGGATGAGGATGAGAAACTGACCCCATTTCACGATTCCAACGTAGGAGTAGGGACTGTCCAAAGGCAGCCGGACAGTTCTCAAGGAGGAAAAGACTAGCCTTATCACTGAAGCCAGCCTGTCGCTGGAGGAACCCTATTGCTTTTAGATCCGGGGTCCTCCAATTATAGCGGCTGAATGCACCCGCAGGGGTTTAGTCGGTAGGGGCCGATTGCCGAGCATAATACTGTACCCGGTTTAGCCACCCGTGCTCTTTAATAACGTCGTAAAAATATTACCAAAAAATAAAGTTACTTAGCGGTATGAAATTTTAATTAAATCGGAATTTGGATCTGAGCATACACTAACAAAATAGTAGGAATTCTGTAGAATACTGTAACCAATACCCAGCCTGATCTGTTACAGCACGTTACCCTCACACCAATAGAGTCGATCGTTATATGTGGTCGCCGCACAATACGCGTCTCGGATACATCATTCGGTCCGCAATATCGGTGTCTCGTTTATTTTTATTTCAGGAACGTCTGGCACAAATCCCCATAACAGGGGTTCTCAAAGAGTGCGCCGCTGGGGCCGCCGCGAGGTAAACAAAGCGGACCTTTTGAAACAAAAACTTGTCAAAATACGTTTCAAAATCACACACAATATACATTTAAACATAACGCAATAAGTAAATAATTTTCCTTTATATTAGGGGTATGTAAATTATGTCACTTCAAATACGGGCGGGAAAACGCAACGGCATTAAAAATGAAGACCACATGGTCTGATTCACATACCTCTCGTATACCGTATTTTTTAGGGTTCCGTATCTAAAAGGTAAAAACGAAAACCTATTATTTTGACTTCGCTGTCCGTCTGTCTGCCTTTCTGTCTGTCTGTCACCAGGCTATATCTCACAAACCTTGATAACTAGAAGAAAAAAGATGGTATGGAACCACACGTGCGCGAGTTTAACTCGCAATTGGCCGGTTTTTACAATAATATAATCTATACTTTTATGAGTAAAAGTGGCACAGTTTCATTCTTTGTTTGTTTGTAGAGTGTAATCTTAGGAAATGCTGATTCGTTCATGAAAATGTATTCACTAACGAGAAGCTACACTATTTAGGTATGACACAGGCTACAATTAATCCCCCCCCTGCTCTATCCCAGAAGATGATGCCACCTTGCCTTGCTTGCATGCCTCTATGATAGCCCGCTTCGGCACGGTTCGGCTATTATATTATGTAATGAGTGAGATTTATTTTTGTATTTACTCTAAGAATCTGCTTGTCATTAATGCGCGTATCTATCGGTGTCGGTCATCAAGTTTTATAAAAAATAATGTGGCGTGAACTGACAAGGTTTTAGAGCCACTGCCTTAAACGATTGTGCCTCGGATGAATTTCTCGCTCTCTATTCAGTTACATTTGCTTCGACATTGATATTAAAAATAAAATAGCATGTCACCGGACACAGTATATTTATGAATGTAAATTCTTGAGTCAAATGGACGATTGTAAGAAAGTAAAATACCGAACGCATTTCTTGTGACTTTTTAATATCCTGATGTCCTATTTATTAATTAGGTGACTGTTTTGTGCCAACTTTATTAAACCTAAGATTAACCTTTTACAGAAATCTATCAATTTTTTAAATGTAAGCATATTG